>OX451736.1:429070680-429374109 GCA_948472305.1 Vicia faba | reverse complement strand
ATTATAATTATATATATATATATATAATATATAATATATATATATATATATATATATATATATATATATATATATAATTATATATATATATATATATATATATATATAATATATATATATATATATATATTTATATATAAATATATATATATATATAATATATATATATATAATATATATATATATATATTATATATATTATATATATATATAATATATATATATATATATATATATATATATATATAATATATATATATATATATATATATATATATATATATAAATATATTATATATATATATATTATTCATTTATATACAAAAAAATAAATAAAAATAATATATACAAATGTTAAAAAATAAAATATGTGAGAAAATATTATTTAAGTGTATAAATAATAAAAAAATAAAAAAATAATTTTTTTTATAATATTTACAAGTTTTTATTTAAGAAAATAAAGTATATTATTATAGTAATTATTTCTATGTCCAAAAATAATAAAAAATAATAAAATAAAATGTGAAAATTTAAGAAAATATTTTTAGTGATTTTTTATATTTAGAAAAATAATAAAAGTCAGAAATAAAAATAGAAATGGAAAATATGAAAAATAAAAACAATGGGCCAAGAGGGTGCAAAGAGTGAGCAGGGGGGTGTCAACAGCAAGGCAAGCAAGCCCAACCCATTTCCTTCATCCCTGTCCTTGAGACAGAAGCAAACACACGTTTCTTGTTCAAACCTGGAAATCTTGCATACTTGCTCAAAAACAAAAACTTGCAACATGAAAGTTATAGCTCTTGATCACACGATTCTAACCATGTAAAAAACTTAATCTAACTCTCAAAGACCAGAGAGAATTTCTTTGGCCCTAAATTCTAACCTAGTTTTTTCAGAAAGTTCAACTATCAAATACTCCTAGCTCAGTTAACATAAATGAATTCTATGCATATGTACAACTCAAGGGCAATGAGGACTACATTTTTTATTCACAAACCTAAGCCTAATGATTCCTAAATAGAGAGATAGAAGTTTGAATTTTACCTGTTTAAGTCAAGCTCGAGTATGGCAATGTAGGGGTTGTGAGTGAGGCCTGAGATACTTGTGAGCTTGCTTGAAGTTCCTTTGAGCTTTCCCAATGCTTAGCTAGCTTTGAACTTGCTTGAATCTCTCTATAGAACTCAACCTGCAAACTCAGAATTTGAAAATGGTGAAGTGTGTAAATGGAGTTACAGCGACTTGGGAATGGTTGGGATAGTTTAGGTATGTTGTATGGAGTGTGTTGGAACTAGTTGCAAGCAAAACGCACGAGGCATGTGAAGATGGAAATTATTCTTCAGGGCCTGCCCTGTTTTTGCGAAGAACTTGGTGTTTTGATGTATTGGGTGTTTTTGAACTTGCTAGCTCGTGTTTCTGACCTTAGGCAATGTGTTCAAGTTGTTTAAAATGTTCACAAGCTTTGGTTTTAACAGATTACAAAGTTGTTGACCTTTTGCACAATTGCTTGGTTTTGAAGTAAAGGGTGATTTTGACAATGCTATGGCTTGTACAGGCTAGCTCCAAGCATGCACATAGTTGGTATACTTTTCCTGATATTTGTGGATGTGGTTTGCTGCAAAAGATTAAGTCCAATGCTCAAGACAAACAAAATTGAAAAAGTTGTGCTTTATGTAAATGGCATTGTTAACTTTTTGCCAAAAATGGATTAATTCAATGTGTAATCTTCTAAAGCTCGGAACAAAGCCTTAATCCAATGTGTTTGCATTCAATTTTTGAGTGTGGAAGGGTTTAAGACCTGTAAAACAAGTACAAGCAAGGTTTGAACTGATTTTACAACTTGTAGCAACATGAAAAATGCTATGGACAAAAGTGAGAAATGGCCATTTTCTTTTCTTCGATTCTCCCTAACCATAAATGATTTTGGAGAGTTCTTGGACAAAAGTGAGAAATGCTATGGACAAAAGTGAGAAATGCTATGGACAAAAGTGAGAAATGGCCATTTTCTTTTCTTCTGCAGTCAAAACCCTAAAAATGACCATTTTGCCCTTTTGAAGATCTGATCCAATTTCTTGAGGAGTTGTGGTCCAAACTTGATCAAATGGTTCATATGAGTCTATAATGTTAATGTGGATAAAAAATTATGAGGTTTGACTGTAAATTGGCCACAGTTGACTTTTTCCCCAACACAGCTGATTTGTAGGTCAACTATCCAATTGACTGGGCAAAAATTTGATTCAAGGCTTGAAACTTGGTATGGGCAATCTTATAAGTCCAACACGAAGTATGAAAGTCACATTAGGCATTGGAAGTCCAAAAATCCCTGTGCAAACTCCAACCCTAATTTCAGGTCAACAGTGCAAGGAGATGTCTTGTGAGGAGAAATCTTGATAAAATGAGAGGGCAAATTTTGGGGTACAACAGTAGGCATTCAAGTTCCTATCCTTATGAAGTTGCTTAGTGAGTTCTAAAACCTTCTTCTCGCTTGCGTAGAATTGGGCTTCGAAAGTATCTCGCTCCCCCTTGAGTTGTATCCAATCTCTTTGTAAGTCTTCAAGAGAGGTGGGCATGTAAGGATGTAGGATAGTGTATGTAACATCTCCTTCCATGACAGGCTCAATGATTACTGGGAGAATGGAGGGGTAAGGTATCATAAGACTCTAAGCACGAGTTCATACCTGTGATCGGTGGATCTGGAACTGACTGTTTAAAGCTGGTTCGCGAAATGTCGCAGAAGCAAGAGTCGCCACCGTCTTTTATTTTCTCCAAATGGAAAGGACAAAAGCACAGAAAAATTCCTTAAAGAGATTGCTCTCGGTTCGGGAGGTAGGTTATAGAAAGGGAAGGTGTTAGCACCCTTTCTATCCATGGTTATCCATGGGCTCTTAGATACTTGCTCATTTGTGTTTTCAAAAGGTTTGCTTGCTTTTCAATTGTGGGTTTTTAAAAAAAGTTTCTTTGAAAATTCCAGTTCGACTCTTGTATCGGTCCTCAAGAGTGTTTGAAAAATTTGCTTTCGAAAGCTTTTTGAAAATGTGTTGGTGTGAAAAGTATTTTTGAATTTTGTTTGAAATTTAGAGCAAGTATCTAGAGTCGTCTACCTACCCTAAGGAATTCGTCTGTGTAGATGTCCTTTAAAGTAGTGCCATCCCACCATTGAGAGGTAGGTAGCACCACCATTGGAGGTGTTCGGGTCAATTCGAAGTTCGGGACATGGTGATCACCAGAGCAATGGGAAGATACCTTAGAAGCTACCCTCATGCCAGGTTCCCGGATCATGAGGACTTACTAAGACATCCTCTACTCGACGATCACCTTTCGAAAGGCAAGGCAACAGTGAGGCGTACCCTAGGGGTGGTGTGTGATTTGTGTGTCATTTTCAGTTATTTTTGTCTTGTCATGTCATGGGTGACCTACGCGTTTGTTTTTATTTAGACATTCATTCTTGCATGCAATTATTAGCAGTTTAAAAGGTTGCGAGAAATATAAAATTCCTAAACTATTACAAAGGCGCGGGTCCACATCGCCAAATTTAATCCAGGACCCGTTTTGACAGAAAATAAAGAAGTAAATGCGAGAAATATAAATTTACACGGCTTTGGGAGAGTTACATAAATATTATAAGAAATAAAATAAAATGCGCGAATTAAATTAAAATTGAAAGCGAGGGCGTTTGACCCTTTTTGATGAAATCAAATTATATTATTAAATTAGTGAAATTAAAATGAAAAAAATAAATTATTTTTGAGTTTTTTGTATTTGTGGTTTTTTATGTGAATTAAATGAAATTTAAACCTAATTCTAGCTATTTTTTAATTTATTAAGAAAATATGAAAATTACCTACAATTAAACCTAATTAATTAATGCAATTTGATTTATAAAAAGAAATAATTAATTATTAATGGAAAGAAAAAGAAAAAGGATAAAAATTAATTAAAACCCTAATTCTACAAATTTTTAATTTATTAAGAAAAATATTTGAATTAAACCTAATTTTACAAAGCTAAATTAATTAATGATATTTACTTAAAAAATATTAAAATAAAATATATTTTTTTTATTTTTTATGACTTTTCTGATTTTTTGTTATTTTTATATTTTTATGAAAATAAATTGGTTTAAAGAATTAAATTAAAAAAAACTAATTAAAACAAAAATAGAAAAATATGAGAAAAGAATAAGAAAGGCAAACCATGGGGGGTCTGTCCCCAATTGGAGGTATCATCAGTAATTCTGGCCCATTAAGCCTTGGCCTTATTTGACTTCTCATGCCAGCGTGTGTTTCGTTGACTGAGACACATCATATGCTCTGAATCCTGGCCTTGGGTTTGATCTTGGTGGCCATGTGGCGCTCTTGGACTATGGAGTGTACGCTGGAATTCTGGGAGCGAGCTACACATAAGCATAATTAGAAAAATAATATGGAAAGGGAGGGGGACCTGGGATTCGAACCCAGGTCCCAGAGATTACCAACCCCACGCCTTGCCAACTGAACCACCTGAACGCTTTGTATGTAATATAACTAACAAATAATATCAATCAAAACGTGAGTTAGTGGACTTTTTTAGCGCGAAATTTAAATGAGCCACTTGCTGTCCTACACGTCATCGTCTTCTTCATTGTTTGCATTTTCCTGAAACATGAAAAAGAATTAGCGGGGGTTTTAAACCCCCCCCCCCCAAAATATGCCTCTTTCCAAAATAGCGATTAGGCTATGGTGCTTCATAAATTAGGCGCGACTATGGCAATCGATTCGTCCAAGTGTCCTGATTTTGATCATGGTATTGGGAAGTCCCAATTTTACAGTACATGAAAATACCCAATTCGAAGCTTGAAGAACCCTAGTTAGCATCAATGGTGAAATCGTGTATGGATGAGGAAAACTCAATCAAACAACTGGGTTAGCTTCAGAATGACAAGAGCAATACAAAACAAGCATTAGATTTTAAAATTATGGCATGAATGATCAGATGCGATTATGCAAAAAAAGTGACACAGTCTGACTTATAATTACCAATTCTTGATGTTAGGAATGATGTTTTTGATTCAGAAACGTCCCTTGAGACCTTTGCAAGCTAATGGAATCAAAGTTTTCCTCTGAATCGTGCTAGAATAGGGTTTTCAGTTTTTGACTTTTTTGATAAAATTGCAAGTTTGGTTCTTGAGATGGGGCGCATCATTTATGTCTGGGCATTAGGGTTATCATGTATATATATGTGTGAGTGTTTTAGGTCAACAAAATAAGCCAAATATCCATGGAATCAATGCTTTTGATTTTTGTGATTTTGCATAATCTTTTCAAATCTTTTTCCATGCAAATTTGATACAAATCATGTTCAATTACCTTAATTCTTTCCAGATCTGATCATGCACGAAATATTGAGTGTATTTTATGCATAAAAAGATTTAAAAACATAGGTTTGGTATTTTTCATATATTTATTTTAATTAAATGAATTATTAGCAATTAAAAATTCAAATAAATAAATAAAAATGATGAAAAACTTCCCCTTGGGCCAAATGGTCGTGCACATGCTTTGGATGATGAATTTTGGAAGAAAAAGAGGCCCATTAGCATTTTTAAGACATTTGAAGCAAAGTTGACTTTTCAAAATATCCAAAAATTTCCCAACTTCCACAAGGCATATCTTGCTCAATTTTTAAGCTTTGATCATGTTCTTGGACATTTTGGAAATCTCATGAAGTCATCTAACCAATGTCTTTGGTCCCATGTCATTTTGATTTACCAGTCTCAAGTTATGGCCTTTGACTTAAAGTCCCTTTTTGTTGACTTTTGAAAATGACCTATAATGTTGAAATTGATAACTTTTTGTGAGAGCATTTCTTGGACTTGAAGTGTGAAGAGGAGTTGTAGGAAATGTATTTCTATTCAAAATGAGCTTTGGATGGAATTTTTCTGATAAACCATGTGAAAGTTATGCCTTGGTCAAGTTACAGTTGACTTTTTCAACTGTCCAAATATGGAAACTTTTGCATCTTGAGACTTTTTGAGCCAAGCTTTGAGAATCATGATCAAGCATTGATCAAATGATGTTTGTGGCTTCAAAATGAGATGTTGACCAAAAATTTGAACTTTTTGACTGTCAAATGACCATTTTGCCCCTACAGTTGACTGTAGTGCAATTAGGGTTTTTGACTGTGCAATTTTGTGCTGTAAGTCTTGAAACTTGGTATGAGGATGCTTGACCATGTTTATAGGCATGTGGAACTTGATTGGACCCTTGGAAACTTCATTTTCTTTGTCAGAACCAAAACCCTAATTTTAACTGTTTAGGAGGCTCTTGAACTGTGCAACCCTTGGGGAGATTTTGAAGCTTTGACTTGGCAAATCTTGAAGAATATGGGAGGGCAAATTTTGGGGTACAACAGTTGCCCCTGTTCAATCTTCTTAAACCTGAGGATGCAGATTGGCTGACGTGCCTTTCGTAATCCGAAGGTGGAAGATGATTGAACACTAGAGTGCCCAGAAATTTGCGCTCACATAGTAGTGTGATGGTAGGAATGGGCTTACTGATGCCATTTGGAGATTGATGGATAGGATGATGGGCTTATAGATGCCATGCTAAGAGATGATGGAAGGTGGATGGGCTTATAGATGCCATCTGGATATTGATCGCGTAAGAGATTCCTTAGCGAGAGCTTGCGTACCTGCAAAAGAAAACGATTACCTGACCTGTTACAGGAGCTGGTCTTCAGATTCTTTGTATAGATGTGTCCTGACTGGTTACAGGAGCTGGGTCTGGATCTTCAAAAGGTGATGAATGAACCAGGGATGGTTACTACCTCAACAGGAACGCCGAGAGAACCTTGGATGATTACTACCTCAACAGGAACGCTGAGAGAACCTTAGGCGACTTCAACCTCAACAGTAATCATTGAGAGAATCTGGGGACGATTACTACCTCCGCAGTGACGGGGAGAGAACCATAGGCGAATTCAACCTCAACAGTAATCATTGAGAGAATCTTGGGCGACTTCAACCTCAACAGTAATCATTGAGAGAATCTTGGGCGACTTCAACCTCAACAGTAACGCTGAGAGAATCTAAGGATGATTACTACCTCCGCAGTAACAGGGAGAGAACCATAGGCGACTTCAACCTCAACAGTAATCATTGAGAGAATCTTGGATATCTTCTACTGAGTCTTTATCAGGAAAATCTGTTAGGGATCGATTTAGCTGGACTAGAGAAGGCCTTTGACTGGATAAGAAACAGTAAAATCTTAGGGTCGATTTAACTGAACCGGTCTAGGTCTTGAAATCTTCAACTAGATAAGAAACAGGGAGATCTTAGGGTCGATTTGACTGAACCAGAGAAGGCCTTGGACTGGATAAGAAACAGAAAAATCTTAGGGTCGATTTAACTGAACCGGTCTAGGTCTTGAAATGTCTTCAACTGGATAAGAAACAGGGAGATCTTAGGGTCGATCTGACTGAACCAGAGAAGGCCTTGGACTGGATAAGAAACAGAAAAATCTTAGGGTCGATTTAAATGAACCGGTCTAGGTCTTGAAATCTTCAACTGGATAAGAAACAGGGAGATCTTAGGGTCGATCTGACTGAACCAGAGAAGGCCTTTGACTGGATAAGAAACAGAAAAATCTTAGGGTCGATTTAACTGAACCGGTCTAGGTCTTGAAATATATCTGAGAACTTAACTGAATCTTTCCTGAAAGGTAAAGGTCAGTCATATGCAATGCATGATATGGATCAAGCAATGATGTTCTCAATATAAATGAGATTTGTAAGATATGATGTGTATATGCATGCTATGATGTATGTGATGTTTATGAATGTATCTTTGTCGTCTAGGAAAGCAAATCCTTGACGTGTGCCGGGAAGTCACTCCTGGGCTGATGTTGAAGAATAGATTTTTGCTTCCGCTGAGGATGATAGTTTGCAAGAATACCAGTAGGAGAAGATAACTCCGTTGGGGAATAAACTTGGCGAATGGATTATTCTGCGGGGAGAAAAGTACTCTAGCGATCTTGCTGGGAAGCAATACTCTGTGGGGAGAGAGATGCTTTGCTGGAATGTTGATAATAACTTGCTGGGGATACCCTTGTTATGTTGGAAGTGTTAATAGACTTCGCTGGGGATAAGAAGACTTCGTCGAGGACGATCTTTCCGTGGCTTTTGGCTGAGGATAACCCAGTTATATCCTAGTATGGAAATAACTCTTTGAATAAAGCCGGGAGACGCGTTCGTGCTCTACGGGGATAAGCTTCCAGAATCTACTGGGGATAAGCTTACTGATTGGGGAGATGGATTCCAACTTTCCTGGGGAAACTAGACTGGACTCTCTTGGGGGAGTTTTGAACTGTATCGGGGAAGTGACTCCATTGAATGTCTGGTATACCGCCGGGGAACAATCTTTAGACCAAGATTGCCGGGGATGCTTGTTAAAAATGTCCGTACATTGCTGGGGAATGTTGAGATCTGCTGGAGGATACTCAACTTCCTTAAGTTTGACTGTAACTTTGCTCGGGGAGAGTGCACTGACTTGCTGACTCACTCTCTAGGGAATTAAGATACCTGGTTATGTTCTTTAGCTGAACCTACCTTGGTACCTTGGAGGACAGAACAGTTAGATTGCTTAGACAACTCTTTATTGCCCCTGTTTCTGAGGTGGGAGAGGAAGACCTGCGAGGTGCTGATAGTTGTTGATGGACAAACCCCCTTCTGGTAGGTGGGTGACAAGATGCCGGGACATAGTCATACGCTTTGATCCCTAACTTTTTCCTGGACCGCCCTTTCGGGTTTTCAGTCCACCGGGATACCCATTTTTGCCCAAGCCGCCTTTTCAGGTTTTCGACTTGCCGGGTGTACAGATTTTTTCATTTCATCCCTTATTTTTGCCCGAACCATTTTGGTTCGCCGGGAAGCCCTTATTTTTGCCTAGGTATGTCAACCTAGCGGGTCTTTGATTATGCGCCGTATTTTTTTGACTATGTCCATGCTCTCAGGATGTAGGGAGTTGCCCCTGTTAGAAGTGTTTTGTCATGCCACCAGAAGGTGTTTGATCAGGCAAGATTCGTTGTTGGAATGCCCCAAGTGACTCAGGCAGAGATTTGCTCCAGGCTATTTGGCCTTTGAGAGATTCTCCGAATCTTGATTGGATTGCCCCAGGTGATGGACCATGGTCATGTCGTGCCTCTTGATTGGAGGTGCCTTTGTTCATTAGGCATTCGTCGTGCGAATTTCCCTGCTGTTCAAACAAATAGTCATATGCAAACAATGTTATATCAAAAATGCAAAGCTTATGTCTGTCTTGAAAATTTTTGAAAATGCATTCTCTTTCATAAAACAAGTGAATGTTTGTAAAACGTGATGTCAACTCGTTATTTTATTGCGAGCCTTAAGGAGTCAGGATACCTTTTGTAACAGTATGCTTTCGAACTAACCCATGCTTCAGCTAGGACTTTTAAGGGTTATAACGTGGCCTGGTTCACGGTTTAAGAAACAAAGGATAAAGGCTCAAATTTTATTTGTACCCACCCGCTCTTCGTGATGTTCTCCAAACCTAAACTCAGTTGATCATACGTTAGACCTTGTTTGAGTCTTTGTTCTGATTTTCTGGTGATGATTCGGATGTTGATAACTTATTTTGAATAGGCAGTCATTTTCCCCTTTTTTTTGTTGAGGGTTTGTAAGACCTCTTTCTTGTCTGATTTTTTGTTATCCCTTTCTTTTTTTTCCTGAACTGTTTCCTTTTTTGGAATTACAGTCAGCGGGATGCCCCAGTTTTGTAAGTCTCCTTCATAGGTTTTGGACTTAATGGGTATTTATTTCGAGGGATAATGACTGCCTTTCTTTATTGATTATTAGGAACCATCACTGTCTTTCTTTGTTTTGTAAGGACCTCTTTAGTGCCATTCGTTATGCACTTGGATCAACTGAGAGACTACCCTGCCCCAGGTTATGATTAAGGGTTTTAAATTTCGAAAAGAAAAACTCCTACTTCTTTGGCTCAGAGGGGTTGACGAGGGATTATCTTCCTTATAACTCCAGTGTTTAAGAATTGAAACAATGCCTGTACCTCATCAGCGGGGTCTGTTCAAAAGCATACTGTAGATTGTGGTATCGTTCTCGTCATCCTCCCTCAAGAGGCTTAGAATTATTAATCGAGAGTTGATCATCACAGAAAAATGAAAGTGATTTTGAATATAATGAAAACAATTGTATTAATTCCAAAACAGACACATGCGATGCTTTAATAGAATAAAAGAGTTTGCTATGACATTAATTGTTTGTATAAGCAAAGAAGAATACAACTCGGAAATCCAAATAAACAAAAGTCTTCAATGATTGGGTAACGGAGCAGTGATTATGTTCGGAGTCTCAGGTACTTCAAACTGAATCTCTCCAGCGTCGATCATGTCTTGAATCTTGTTTTTGAGAGGCCAGCAGTTGTCCGTAGTATGCCCCAGGCTATCAGAATGGTATGCGCACCTATCGTTGGGATGATAGTTAGGATCATAAATGTTTGGATTCCGGAGAGGAGCCCTTAAGGTGATCAGCCCTGCCTTCAACATTTGTTGTAGTGCTTGATCCAACGACATGTTGATCTTGGTGAACTGCCTTTTAGGCTTGTCTGGTTTGCTCTGATCAGCCCGTTGTTCTGGGCGAGGTCGTTGTTGGACCTGTGAAGTAATAGCAGCTTGGAGAGGCCCAAACCTTTGACTTCTTGGAAGTTGATTAATGACTGGGTCCCTGACTTGGGCTGGTTGCTTCATGTCTTGATGAAGCTGACTGATCATGGCCCTCGGCTCTCCTTGCTCCTGAGCTAAACTTTGGATAAGAGCCCTTTGCCCCAGCATCTGGGTTTTCAATGTGTCTACCTCAGCTTGTAGACGTTTCAGCTGTTCGTCCTTGTCATCTTCAGGACTCTTTCTGATCAGATTCCCCATGAGGAGTGTCCTCAACTCTTCCTTCCCCTTGGATAGGCTTAGGAAGATCTCCTTGAACTAAGTCTCTTGAGTGTGAAGGTCCTGATTATCTTGTTGGGAAGCCATTGCTGAAATAAACAGCGAGAAAGGTAAGTGACCTGCAAAAGGGATACCTGTTATGCAAGGATGTGCATGATATGTATGCAATGTTTTCAAGGACCTCGCAGGGTAAACAAGAAAATTGTTAGCATTGGAAACTGGTGACTTGATTGAAGGCACTTCATATTGTTGAGAGTCCTTCTTCAAGAGTCAAGGCTCACCATATCAAGTGGGTCATAGCCCCTGACAACCTTGGCTAGAGGAAAATAAATCCTCTTTTCCCCTTGCTAGATGTTTGATTCATCATGACCTGCATCACAAGCCCTTGAGATCCTTGAAATGGGTTAGGATGTATGCAATGGTATGGTGTTATGTTATGCATGGGGTAATGTAAGTAACCCTGTTATGAGTCCCAATTAAGGATTGCAAACCAAAACCTGCAAGAAACCCAAGTAACCTGTCATGAGTCCCAATTAAGGACTAAAAACAAAACCTGCAAGAAACTCGGTAAACCTTGTTATGGGTCCTAATTAAAGACTACAAACAAAACCTGCAAGAAACTCAAGTGTCAGATAACAAGCATGCAAGTAGTCAAGTTGGAAGGCACACGAGTCACACAAGACAGACCCTTAAAGTTTAGGCCAACATGAGGTCTAGGTATTACCTTCTTTCAGTTTGTTGGTTCATACCTGTCCTATCAAAGTAACCGGGTTCTTAGAGGATCCCAATATCATTGACTACCCTCAATCGGTCATAACTCCAGCATCGCAATCTTTTCTTGCGGCCAGAACCATCACGAGAGTTTAGCCTCAATGGGCGTAGCATACTGCTACTGTTCTAATGGCCAAGTTGTGTCATTTAAGGTTCTAAGGTTGTTGGTGCTTAATGACTCCTCAGAAGACCCATATTCCCCTCGTTGCGACACAAGGGATATCGGTACAGACCAAGGTGCCACACCAACGTAGCCACTGTTTCACCCGTGTCGGTCTACGCCGGACAGGTCCCTCACAGCTTATGCTACCTAAACAGGGTATCCCCAGATCCGGGTTAGGATCTATGTAACTCCCATGCAACCCACAAATTTAAAACAGACAAGTCAATACAATTGAAAACACAGTTATGAGCTAACCCTAAGGTACACCTCACTTTTAGTAATTATCCCCAGCAGAGTCGCCAGTTCTGTGATCGGTGGATCTGGAACTGACTGTTTAAAGCTGGTTCGCGAAATGTCGCAGAAGCAAGAGTCGCCACCGTCTTTTATTTTCTCCAAATGGAAAGGACAAAAGCACAGAAAAATTCCTTAAAGAGATTGCTCTCGGTTCGGGAGGTAGGTTATAGAAAGGGAAGGTGTTAGCACCCTTTCTATCCATGGTTATCCATGGGCTCTTAGATACTTGCTCATTTGTGTTTTCAAAAGGTTTGCTTGCTTTTCAATTGTGGGTTTTTAAAAAAAGTTTCTTTGAAAATTCCAGTTCGACTCTTGTATCGGTCCTCAAGAGTGTTTGAAAAATTTGCTTTCGAAAGCTTTTTGAAAATGTGTTGGTGTGAAAAGTATTGTGGAATTTTGTTTGAAATTTAGAGCAAGTATCTAGAGTCGTCTACCTGCCCTAAGGAATTCGTCTGTGTAGATGTCCTTTAAAGTAGTGCCATCCCACCATTGAGAGGTAGGTAGCACCACCATTGGAGGTGTTCGGGTCAATTCGAAGTTCGGGACATGGTGATCACCAGAGCAATGGGAAGATACCTTAGAAGCTACCCTCATGCCAGGTTCCCGGATCATGAGGACTTACTAAGACATCCTCTACTCGACGATCACCTTTCGAAAGGCAAGGCAACAGTGAGGCGTACCCTAGGGGTGGTGTGTGATTTGTGTGTCATTTTCAGTTATTTTTGTCTTGTCATGTCATGGGTGACCTACGCGTTTGTTTTTATTTAGACATTCATTCTTGCATGCAATTATTAGCAGTTTAAAAGGTTGCGAGAAATATAAAATTCCTAAACTATTACAAAGGCGCGGGTCCAAATCGCCAAATTTAATCCAGGACCCGTTTTGACAGAAAATAAAGAAGTAAAGTGCGAGAAATATAAGTTTACACGGCTTTGGGAGAGTTACATAAATATTATAAGAAATAAAATAAAATGCGCGAATTAAATTAAAATTGAAAGCGAGGGCGTTGGACCCTTTTTGATGAAATCAAATTATATTATTAAATTCGTGAAATTAAAATGAAAAAAAGAAATTATTTTTGAGGTTTTTTGTATTTATGGTTTTTTATGTGAATTAAATGAAATTTAAACCTAATTCTAGCTATTTTTTAATTTATTAAGAAAATATGAAAATTACCTACAATTAAACCTAATTAATTAATGCAATTTGATTTATAAAAAGAAATAATTAATTATTAATGGAAAGAAAAAGAAAAAGGATAAAAATTGATTAAAACCCTAATTCTACAAATTTTTAATTTATTAAGAAAAATATTTGAATTAAACCTAATTTTACAAAGCTAAATTAATTAATGATATTTACTTAAAAAATATTAAAATAAAATATATTTTTTTGATTTTTTATGACTTTTCTGATTTTTTGTTATTTTTTATATTTTTATGAAAATAAATTGGTTTAAAGAATTAAATTAAAAAAAAACTAATTAAAACAAAAATAGAAAAATATGAGAAAAGAATAAGAAAGGCAAACCATGGGGGGTCTGTCCCCAATTGGAGGTATCATCAGTAATTCTGGCCCATTAAGCCTTGGCCTTATTTGACTTCTCATGCCAGCGTGTGTTTCGTTGACTGAGACACATCATATGCTCTGAATCCTGGCCTTGGGTTTGATCTTGGTGGCCATGTGGCGCTCTTGGACTATGGAGTGTACGCTGGAATTCTGGGAGCGAGCTACACATAAGCATAATTAGAAAAATAATATGGAAAGGGAGGGGGACCTGGGATTCGAACCCAGGTCCCAGAGATTACCAACCCCACGCCTTGCCAACCGAACCACCTGAACACTTTGTATGTAATATAACTAACAAATAATATCAATCAAAACGTGAGTTAGTGGACTTTTTTAGCGTGAAATTTAAATGAGCCACTTGCTGTCCTACACGTCATCGTCTTCTTCATTGTTTGCATTTTCCTGAAACATGAAAAAGAATTAGCGGGGGTTTTAAACCCCCCCAAAATATGCCTCTTTCCAAAATAGCGATTAGGCTATGGTGCTTCATAAATTAGGCGCGACTATGGCAATCGATTCGTCCAAGTGTCCTGATTTTGATCATGGTATTGGGAAGTCCCAATTTTACAGTACATGAAAATACCCAATTCGAAGCTTGAAGAACCCTAGTTAGCATCAATGGTGAAATCGTGTATGGATGAGGAAAACTCAATCAAACAACTGGGTTAGCTTCAGAATGACAAGAGCAATACAAAACAAGCATTAGATTTGAAAATTATGGCATGAATGATCAGATGCGATTATGCAAAAAAAGTGACACAGTCTGACTTATAATTACCAATTCTTGATGTTAGGAATGATGTTTTTGATTCAGAAACGTCCCTTGAGACCTTTGCAAGCTAATGGAATCAAAGTTTTCCTCTGAATCGTGCTAGAATAGGGTTTTCAGTTTTTGACTTTTTTGATAAAATTGCAAGTTTGGTTCTTGAGATGGGGCGCAACATTTATGTCTGGGCATTAGGGTTATCATGTATATATATGTGTGAGTGTTTTAGGTCAACAAAATAAGCCAAATATCCATGGAATCAATGCTTTTGATTTTTGTGATTTTGCATAATCTTTTCAAATCTTTTTCCATGCAAATTTGATACAAATCATGTTCAATTACCTTGATTCTTTCCAAATCTGATCATGCACGAAATATTGAGTGTATTTTATGCATAAAAAGATTTAAAAACTTAGGTTTGGTATTTTTCATATATTTATTTTAATTAAATGAATTATTAGCAATTAAAAATTCAAATAAATAAATAAAAATGATGAAAAACTTCCCCTTGGGCCAAATGGTCGTGCACATGCTTTGGATGATGAATTTTGGAAGAAAAAGAGGCCCATTAGCATTTTTAAGACATTTGAAGCAAAATTGACTTTTCAAAATATCCAAAAATTTCCCAACTTCCACAAGGCATATCTTGCTCAATTTTTAAGATTTGCTCATGTTCTTGGACATTTTGGAAATCTCTTGAAGTCCTCTAACCAATGTCTTTGGTCCCATGTCATTTTGATTTACCAGTCTCAAGTTATGGCCTTTGACTTAAAGTCCCTTTTTGTTGACTTTTGAAAATGACCTATAATGTTGAAATTGATAACTTTTTATGAGAGCATTTATTGGACTTGAAGTGTGAAGAGGAGTTGTAGGAAATGTCTTTCTCTTCAAAATTAGCTTTGGATGGAATTTTTCTGATAAACCATGTGAAAGTTATGCCTTGGTCAAGTTACAGTTGACTTTTTCAACTGTCCAAATATGGAAACTTTTGCATCTTGAGACTTTTTGAGCCAAGCTTTGAGAATCATGATCAAGCATTGATCAAATGATGTTTGTGGCTTCAAAATGAGATGTTGACCAAAAATTTGAACTTTTTGACTGTCAAATGACCATTTTGCCCCTACAGTTGACTGTAGTGCAATTAGGGTTTTTGACTGTGCAATTTTGTGCTGTAAGTCTTGAAACTTGGTATGAGGATGCTTGACCATGTTTATAGGCATGTGGAACTTGATTGGACCCTTGGAAACTTCATTTTCTTTGTCAGAACCAAAACCCTAATTTTAACTGTTTAGGAGGCTCTTGAACTGTGCAACCCTTGGGGAGATTTTGAAGCTTTGACTTGGCAAATCTTGAAGAATATGGGAGGGAAAATTTTGGGGTACAACAATACCCATTTGAGGTAAGCCTCAAGGGGGATGGAATTCTTATGCCCCAATGTCTTGCTATCTACCTTGTTCAACATCCTGCAAGCTCGGATAAATCTCTGGCGAAGACCTTGATCGTTGTTCTCGATGTCAAATAACAAACCTTGAATGAGCATATCATGTGGGCCACCTCTTCGGGCGTAACCAAACTGTCTTAAGGCTAAGCAAGGGTTGTAGGTGATACCTCCCCTAATTCCATGTAAATGGACATTAGGGAACTCTCCCAATGGTCGACGACGATAACATTCTCTATAGATCTGGAGCACCAATGGATGTATGAATGTTTGAGCATCATCAACCTTTGTGACCACCTTGAATCTTGCTCGTTCTTCAATACAGATTGGGGAAGATGCGAAATAAACCATCTTGCCAAGAGAGGAGTGCAACACATAAGGAAACCTCTATTCCTCATAGTGCGAGTGTGAAAAGAACGTAGAATATCCCCTAGCAAAGTAGGCACCGGGTTGCAGGATAAGAAGATCTTGACAGTGTTCACATTAATGAGTTGGTCAGGATTTGGAAACAAAACCATCCCATAGACGAGGAGAGCCACAATTTCCTCAAAAGCTTGCAAATCCAAAGAGTTCCAACAGTTTTGGGCTTTCTCAAACAAGAACTTTGCTAGGAAACCTTTTGCACCACTCCTTGTTTCCCAATTAGTTGTGATATCAAATGGTTGCAAGTGTAGAGCTTGAGCAATCTCTTTTGGCTTTGGATCTCTTTCCGTACCGTTGAAAGGTAGTTGATTGATAATGAGAATACTCAAGAGTTGGGAGAATTCTTCCAAAGTTGGCACAAGTTGATAATCGGGAAATGTGAAGCAGTGGTGTAAAGGATCAAAGAACTGAAAGAGCACCTTCATCATGTCTTCATCAGTGTTGGAGGTGACCAAGTTGAGTAGGCGACCATGTCTCTCGGTGAATGGAGAATTTTCTGGAATCCTTGAAGCTAGCTCTTTAAGTTGAGGAGGAATAGTTACGAGATTGACTTGAATAGTTTTCCTGTGAATAGAATCCATGTCCTACACAATAGAAACAAAGATAAGTCCCAAAATCCTTGAAATGGTTAGTGAATGAATATGATGTTATGATGTTCATGATGTTATGTACAAGTAAATATACACAAACAAAGCAAACAAGTCCTTAGGTTTAGGATTGCATGGAGTCTTATAGGTAAATACCCTCTTGAAGTTTAGTTGGCTCAAGCCTATCCTAGCAATAGTAATCGGGTTCTAAGGATCTCAATATCACTGGTTTGTTTCCTTGGTCATTGTTTCAGCATAAGCCTCTTTAATAGCGACCAAAATATCCTAAAGAACCAAACCTCAATGAGTGTAGTATCGAGTATCTACCAACTTCGGACTGCACCAAAGCCGGTCATCTCACTACGTCCTAAAGGCCAAGTTGGTCAAGTAAAGGTTCTAAAAGTTAATTAGTGCTTCATGACATCACTCAGCGGCCCCGTATTCTCCTTGATTAACTCAAGGGCTACCGGTACCCACAAATATGTCACACTAACGTAACTATTGCTTAGACTGTGTCGGAATACCCCGTACAGTTTCCACAATGTATTGCAACTTACCTATAAGGTATCCCAAATCCGGGTAGAGGATTCAAACCCAAACAAAGAACCATAATGTAAAGCATACAAGCCAAACAATGAAAGCAAGTAAATATGATCTAACCCTAAGGTAACCCCACTTTTAGAATTGTTCCCCAGCAGAGTCACCAGTTCTATGATACGGTGGGAGAAATGACTTGAGGGTTTTGCGTTTGATCGCAAATGTTGCGGTTAGCAAGAGTCGCCACCGACTTTTATTTTATCCAAAAGGAAAGGTGAAAAAGCACAGGAAAAACCTTTGAGATTATTTCTTGAGTTCGGGGGGTAGATTATGAAAAGGGAAGGTATTGACACCCTTTTCATCCATGGTTTTCCATGGGCTCTTAGTTACTTGCTAGATCACTTGCTTTTGTTTGAAATTGTGCTTTGTGTGGTTTTTTGAAAGTATTTTGTAAAGAGGCCATTGTTCAGGCAAACTTTGTAATGATTCTCGTTCGTAAGAATGTATACAAAGTGTTTGATCTTTTGAAAATGTTTTCAAGTTTGTAAGAGGTTTTGAAACTGTAGGTGTTTATTTTGAAAATAGCAAGGATGTTTGTTTTAAAATGGAGCAAGTAATTAGGAGTATTCTACCTACTCAAAAGTCTTTCATGTTCATTTTCCTTTTCCTTTGACATTGTTATCTTACCATTGATTTGGTAAGTAACCCTATCTTTGGATGTAAACAGGATGGGCGTGGGTCATCGTATAGCCATGATTAGCAATGTTGCAAGGTATCTTAGCATTCTCTTTTAGGGACTAATATCATTTGAAAGGCAACTTAGATAGCGTCATCGAGGGACTATGTTCTTGTATTTTGCTTTGTTTTTGCTAAGATACCTCACATGTGTAATATGGCCATTTTGTAAAGGCAACCAAGTGGATTTACCCTAGGGGTGCTTGTGTGCAAGTGTATTGTCTTCATGCTTGATTTTGTCTTGAATTAGGGTTTTCTAAGTATTGATTTTAGTCTTTCCTTACAAACCCTAATTACTAGCATGTTATATATAAAACGATAAATTACGGAATTTAAAGTTACTACGCTATTACAACACTTGTGGAAGGGGGTGTACAAATTGTAAATGGGGATTGCAAGAAAATATACCTAGTTAATCTATTACAACCATATTGAATTGGTACAAGAATGGAAATAAATAAATGTACAATAAATTAAATGATAATATACAAAATGAATAAATATACAAGAAATGTAAGTGTTAAGAAAATACATATTTTTGGATTTTTATGAGAAAAGGGGTTTTGATTTTAACCTAATTAGCTTAGAGAAAATAATTAATTAAACCTAAATTTACCAAGAAAAGATTTTAAATAAAATCCTAAATCT
This sequence comes from Vicia faba, assembly GCA_948472305.1. Taxonomy (NCBI): domain Eukaryota; kingdom Viridiplantae; phylum Streptophyta; class Magnoliopsida; order Fabales; family Fabaceae; genus Vicia; species Vicia faba. The sequence goes on along the minus strand of OX451736.1, from coordinate 429,355,232 downwards.
ATTAACTGATTAAAAAAAGAAATTAAGTTTAAGAAAATTATTTTTTTGTATTTTTGTCTTGAAAATAATTTATAGTATTATAAAATAATTTTGGTCCTTTTTTTATATTAAAATACTATATTTTAATTGGTGTAAAAGAAAATAAATAATAACCTAGTTTTAATTAAATTTACAAAGATAATTAGTAAAAAAAATAAAGTATGGTTAAATAAAATATATTTTTTGTGAGAAAAATAAAGAAACTAAATCAAAATATAAATCTACTATTTTTTATGTTTTTATGATTTTTTTAATATTAGAAAATATATTAAGAAAATAAATAAAATAAAAATAAGAAAAGAAAATAAAACTGGGCCAGGGGTGTGTAAATGAAACAGGGTGGTTGGCAAGCAAAAACAAAAACAACAAAGGCCCAAGTAGGCCCAGCGCCTGCTAAAAAGAAGTCAGAATTGCAAAAAAAAATGTAAAAAAACCAAAAGGGTACCACTGGGGCTCGAACCTAGGTCCCTTTGGTTACAAGCGCGCGCTTCTACCACTGGGTTGGATATACATCCGTTTATATAAATCAAACAATAAATACATAAGGCAAACATGTTCCTGAAGCCAACTTCATATTCAACCTCACGCCCAGCCAGAAGCTCTGTAACTTGTACAAATCTCAATAAAAATGAAAACTGTAAACATGAAACTTGTAGCAAATTTCCTCACGGTTTCATAAATGTAAAGCATTAAAACTAAAGATCAAAGATAAGAATGAATTTCGTTGGCCCTAATCTGAACCCTAAAAATCTCAGGAACTTCAATCCTAAAATTCTCTAAGCTCAAGCAAAATTAATGAAAACTATGGACATGGTTAGCTTTAGGGCAATGATACCTACATGTTTTATTCACAAATAAATCATTGATGATTCCTGTATGAAAAGTTACAAAGTTAGAAAGCTTACCTTTCAAGAGGGTATCAGGTTTGGAGTTTGAGCAGCTTTCAATGAGATCCAATGATTGTGTTAGCTTCCTCAAGTTCCCAGGAAGCTAATGGGATGCTTAGCTTGAGCTGAAAGTACAAGAGGAGTTCTAGAGAAGTCCAAGTGCAAAGCTCTGCTTTTGAAAATGGAAGATGGTGTTAATGGTGTTACAGTTCTATAACAGGGTGTGGGATCAGTTCTAAATGACGTTTAGAAGCTTTAGGAACCAAAAGGCTTGAAAACGCATGAGGGATTTATGAGTTTCAAGTTTTTGTTCAGTTTATGTGAAAATGGAGGAATGAGATGTGATTTTGAGCTCTAGGTGTTTTCAGGGCTTAAGCATTCGTGTCTTTTGTGGAGTGGTTTGGACAAGTTTTTAGCTAATTGCTAGGTTACTTGATTTTGAAGAAAAGTGGGAAACCAAGTTTTAATGTGAGGTACAAGCATGGGCTGAGGGATTGTAAGTGTCTAACCAGTTTCTTATGGGTTATGGGACTTTTTATGATCATAAGAGAAAAAGTGCAAGGCTCAAGAACATGTTTTGTGTAAAAAAGCACTTTATCAAAATGGCAATGTACACTTTCTTCCAAAAATGGATATAAAGCATGGCCTTGCATTGAATGCTTGAAATGAGACCTCTAACAGCTGTGCAAGCCAGTAATTATGGAGTTCTTAACAAGTTTGAGGCCTGAAAAGTAGATTTTATGCAGCATAACTTTGAATTTGAATTTTGTTCATCACAAAATGCCTTGTAAATCAAGTGATAAAACCCTAACTTCATCTCTTCGATTCTCCCTACTCAAAAATGATCTCAAGGAGTTCTTGGACATTTTTGAAATATTGAAATGTGATATAAAACCAATATTTGAATTGATTTGGAAGATTCCCCTTGGAACTATATGAAAAAGTGCCATGAAGTTGGGTCAAAATCGTGACCAAATTAGGGCAAAATTTCACTAAGTGTTTTGTTTCATGACCACATGTTCTTAAAATTATAACTTGAGATCCAAGCACTTTTGGAAGGAGTTGTGTAAATAAAAGTTGTAGATTTAATGGAGTTATACAAATTTCATGTTGGAAGTTTCTCTTTAATCATCTTGCATCATGGTGAAAATTTTGCTCAAAGTTGTGAAAAAACATGAAATTTTCAACACTTAGAAAAATTTCTAAGTTTGAAAATTTTGACTTTTCAAAATAAAATCTTGAATTTTTGATTTCTTGATGAATAAGTTTCATATTTTTACATATTTTGAATAATTTTAATCTTTGACATTTGAATTTGACCAAAAAGTCAAAGTTTGACTTTTCAGTACACAGTTGACTTTTGATTAGTTGACTGAAAAATTCATTTGTCAATCCAATGGACTTGCAATGTTTTGAGCCATGGCATTAGGTAAATGGTGAAATTGGACTCTTTAGATCATGCCTTAAACCAATTGATCATTTTCTAGGTCAAAAATCAGAAATTGCCCTTTCCCAGTCAAAACCCTAATTTTGACCATTTTGCCCTTTTGAAGATTTGATTAAATTTCTTAAGGAATTATGGTCCAAACTTGATCAAATGATGCATATGAGTCTAAAATGTTGATGTGGATAAAAAAATATGAAGTTTGACTGTAAATTGGCCATAGTTGACTTTTTCCCAATACAACTGATTTTTAGGTCAATTGCTCAATTGACTGAGCAAAAGTGTGATCCAAAGCTTGAAACTTGACATGAGTAATTTTGGGGGTCCATAATGATCCATGAAAGTCATATGAAGCATTGAAAGTTCAAATATCCTTGTGCAATCTCAAACCCTAATTTTGGTCATCAGTGCTTAAGGAGGTGTCTTGAGTTGATAAACCCTAGTGCAGTCTTGAGTCAAGGGAGATCTTGTGAGCAAATTCTTGATAAAATGAGAGGGCCAATTTTGGGGTACAACAAAGTAGGTTACTCCTCAATGAAGGAGATGGGAACAAAGTCCTTTGTATGCCAATTCTTCAGCTCCTTTGTAGTTGGATACACCCACTCTTCAAATGCAGCTCCTTTTTCAGAATCACTCACGGTGTTGACTTCATGGCTTCCAATGCGGAGAGGTGGCTTTCCAGCACGAGCACGCCTCACTTCCTTCTGAGCTTTGAAGGTGAAGCCCAAACCAAACGTGTCCGCTTTAAATGGGATATCGAGGAGTTTCCCCTAAGTATCGCAGTTTCCTTCTTCAATTACTGTACGAGCGTCTTTGACTGAAACCATCTTTGGCGTGGCCTTAACAACTTTAAACTCATCAGAAGAACATTTAGTAGTAGCAATCATCGGTGGTACAACCTCAAAGGCTTGACATGGGGTTTCAATGAATTCTCCATCCATCTCTACATATTTGAACGAGTTAAGGTGGCTTACCATAAACTCTTCTTCTCCACAGACGGTGACTATTCTTCCCTTGACTGGATATTTGAGTTTCTGATGGAGAGTTGAGGTTACTGCCCCAGCTTTATGGATCCATGGGCGACCTAACAGACAAGAATAGGCAAGACGAATATCCATAATATATAAGGTGGAGTTGAAGATTTGGGAGCCCACTTTGATTGGAAGATCTACTTCCCCATGAACAGTCCTCTTTGATCCATCAAATGCCCTTACAATGATATCACTTGGCTTCAAGACTAAATCTTCACAGTCAAGACAGTCTAACGCACCCTTGGGTAATACATTCAGAGAAGAACCAGTGTCGACTAGCACATGTGCTAAGGTAGTCCCTTTGCACTCGATAGAAACATGTAAAGCTTTATTGTGATTCTTCCCGAGAGGTGTTAAGTCAGCATCTGAAAATCCCAAGCCATTATCAGCTGTCAGGCTAGCCACGAAATTCTCAAATTAGTCTATTGTTGTCTCATGGGGGTGTTTATAGTGATTTCTAGTAAACAACCGCTAGTCTTCCAATTTACTAATTATTATTGGTTACTTGCAGGATCGACTAGATTGATCCTAGAACACATGTGTCATAACTTATTTCCATGTTCATATCTATTATATTGATAGAATTATATTGTATGTTAAGTTCGAATACGAGATTCTTAGGAAAGATTTCTAAAATGGTCTATAGGAATAAACTAACTGAATGTAGGCAGGAAAGGCTTCGAATTAGACTTGGGCTTGAATGTAAAGATAAGTGTTTGAATAAAAGGATAAAGTAGAAGTAAAGTTTCTAACGAAGTGACTGTGTTTAAAGGCAAGTAAAACAAAGAAATGCAAGGAAATCGAAGGATTTAAGGGCAGAAATATTGTCTAACGAAGTGACTGTGTTTAAAGGCAAGTAAAACAAAGAAATGCAAGGAAATCGAAGGATTTAAGGGCAGAAATATTGTCTAACGAAGTGACTGTGTTTAAAGGCAAGTAAAACAAAGAAATGCAAGGAAATCAAAGGATTTAAGGGCATAAATACTGTCTAACAAAGGGACTGTGTTTAAAGGCAAGTAAAACAAAGAAATGAAAGGAAATCGAAGGATTTAAGGGCAGAAATACTGTCTAACGAAGTGACTGTGTTTAATGGCAAGTAAAACAAAGAAATGCAAGAAAATCGAAGCATTTAAGGGCAGAAATACTGTCTAACGAAGTGACTGTGTTTAAAGGCAAGTAAAACAAAGAAATGCAAGGAAATCGAAGGATTTAAAGGCAACGAAGTACTGTAATGGCGAAATAAATATAACAAGACTTGTATTGAAATTGTAAAAAAGTAATGATGTTCAATACATACATTGTATCTTCTGAATCATTTTCCTTAATTCACGGAAGTTTGAGTATTTTGAGATCTTTTAGTACATAAAAGTGAACATCCTAAATCTAACATAAGAACACCTATTTATAGTGTCTTGACCCTAACGGCCCTATTCTAAAATTACGCCATGTTCAAAGCATGCATGCTTCCTATGTTTGCTGACTTCCACGCGTCTTCTAGAATGACGCTCTTTATTTGAAATTCGAACAACTTTACCAATCGAAGCATCTTATTTCTTTGTTGCTTTCGAAATAACCCAATTACCTGGACCGTTTCCAACTTCTGGCACCCTTACATAAAGGAGCTCTTTTATAATTCAAACACTAAAAAAGTCCAAATGAAATCTGTTGGAAATCGAATAATCCTTCAACATAATGACTCCATATCTCCCACCAATATCCAATATTGATATTAATCTCCTTAGGTACTTTATTCGAAATATTATTTTGATAGTGGTTTCTTCCTTATTCGAAATAGTCAGCTAACAAATTGCCCCCCAAGAACATGTATTTCGACAGATATAAAGAAATACTTGTTTTTTGACTCATCCAGGCTATTTCGAGAGTATCAAAAACTCATGCAAAATCAACTTATGCAAGAGCAAGTTTGCTAAGTTGAAACGAAACGCCCCTTTCTGATTGTTGAATGTATTTTGTTAATGCTTTTTATTGTAAATGATTGAACACAACCATTCTGGCACTTATATAATACCATTTTGGCTTCATGTTTATATATATTTTTTATTATCCTGCAGTATTTCTAACCTCTTGCAAGCATGGTTTATACCTTTTTAAGTATTTCCCATTTACCCTCAAGATTCTTCTATCTTCCGCTAATTCTTCTATTTCGTAAGCATTATTCGAAAATGTTTTCAATACTCGAAAGGGACCCTCCCAATGGGGTGACCATTTACCTAATAATCTGTTCTTTTTATCCATAGGTAATATAACCTTCCATACCAGGTCATTGGTTGAGAATAACTTACTTTTAACTCTTTTGTTGTATGCTCTGGCTACTCTTTCTTTCTGTCTTCTCATAACTTCTAAAGCATGTAGCCTATCTTCATCCACGTCCACTAATTCATTCATCATCATTTCCCAATATTGATCAGTTGGTATTTCATTTTGTCTTTGGATTCTTACTGATTGTAAGTGTATTTCGACTGGCAACACTGCATCATATCCAAAGGTAAGTCGAAACGGAGTAGTATTCGTTGCTTCTTTAGGAGATGTTCGACATGCCCACAAAGCTTGGTCCAAGGTTTTGTGCCAATTTCTTGGCTTTCGTCCTACATGTTTCTTTATCAAACCTATTATGACTTTATTGGCTGCTTCTACTTGTCCATTAGCTTGAGCATAGTAAGGAGTTGACGTGAGTAATTTAAATCCCATTTCTTTTGCAAACTCTTGCATTTTTCGCCCTGTGAAAACTGAACCTTGATCTGTTGTAATACTTTATGGTATTCCGAACCTGTAAATTATTTGCCTCTGGATAAATTCCATAATGACCTCTTGATCAACGTTCACTAGAGGAATTTCTTCGACCCATTTTGTAAAATAATTTATACCCACAAGGATATATTTCTGTCTATTGGATGATGCTGGTCAAATTTCACCAATTAGATCTAATGCCCATCCTCTAAAAGGCCAAGGCTTAACAATTGAATGTAACTCACTTGCAGGAGCATGTTGAATACCTGCATGAACTTGGCATTGTTCGCAACCTTTAGCAAATTCTATGCAGTCTTTAAGCATAGTGGGCCAATACATTCCATATCGAAACAATAACCATTTCATTTTGTGACCTGCTTGATGTTCCCCACATGCCCCACTGTGCACACTGGATACTGTTAAATATGCTTCATTTTCTCCTAAACACTTGAGTAATATACCTTCTGGGGTTTTCTTAAAAAGTTCATTTCCTATTAGGACATAAGACAATGCCCTATATTTGGTCTTTTTCTCTGTACTTACTGAAGGTTCTTTCAGGTAATTTACTATGGGACTTCTCCAATCTGTATCTGCCAAAGTATCAATATTTAGAACTTCGAATTCTTTCTGATCTGCATAACCTAGTTTCGAAGTTTCCAAGTCTAATGGTGATAATTTGGTAGCCAATATTCTGCCTCTTGTTTCTATGAGATATTGGAGTTTTTCTCTAGATGTCTTATATCCTGAAGCTATTTGAGCCAAGTCATTTGCCTCCTGATTATCAATTCTGGGAATATGTTTTATATCCACATATTCAAATTTTTTGAGTAATCTATTAGCAATAACGAAGTACATGATCAAATTTTCCTTGATACATTTGTATTCTTTGGTTATCTGTTTGATGACCAGCTCTGAGTCTCCCCTAATTTCAACACCATCCCCAATATCAACTTCCTCCAAAGGATCTTGGGCCAGCATCTTAGCATTTGATGACTCTGGATCCTTTTCGAACCCCAAGGGCTCTTGATCATAAATGGCATCTAGTCTTTGATCCATCAGTTTAGAAGCTTGTCCATCACAGGGCGGGGATGAATGGTTTCCTTCAGGATTTGCTATTTCTTTTTTGTCTATGGCTTCGACAGCCATGTTTTGTATCTCGGCTTCGAGAGCCGTTCTTCGTTTGTTCTCAGCCAAATAGGCCGAAATCTTTTGGTAGTAATTTGATCCAGTCATAATAACCTTCGCTTGCCCAGCCAGTTGGCCGTATCTTCGAAGTCTCTCCATCTTTTTCAGTCACCTTCCCGTTCCACATGATTTACCTATCCCATTGGAATCCATTGGGACGCAAGGTTAGGGAATAATAAGCATTCTCATTTGGCTCGAAATATTCTTCAGGTGGGTGACATGGCCCTATGTTGGCCATATTTCTGTCGAAATTTCTTTTGTCCACATTGTTGATTTCTGCCATATAGTAACTTTGGTCTGCTTCTATATTTTCAACAATCCCATCATCTCTCCACAACACCAGCCTTTGATGCATTGAAGAAGGTACATCTCCAACTCCATGGATCCATTCCCTGCCAAGCAACAAATTGTAATTTGCTTTTGCAGCAATGACCATAAACATTGTTGGCCTTGTGAGGGAACCAACTGTCAGGTTAACTTGTATTACTCCCAAAGTCTGGCCAACCTTCCCTTCATAATTCGAAAGCACCATGTTGTGAGATCTAACATCTGAATCCTGCATTCCTATTCTCTTTAGCATGGATTGAGGCATCAGATTGACAACAACTCCACCATCTACCAGAACCTTGTTCACACCATATTGTTCCACCTTTGCCCTGATGAATAAGGGTTTGAGATGGTTTTTCATTCCTTCGTCTGGCTTTTCAAAGAAAGCATTCTGCTCTTCGACCGCTCCATTGTTCATCACATAATAGCATACCGGCCTATGTCTGGCCATTTCGTCCTCATCAGTCTCCTCATCAGCATAAACCTCTGTTTCCTGATTGTACTCACAAGGCAACACCGAAACTACATTGTAGTTTGCATTGAAGAAGGATTCCCCCTCAGATTCGAAGGCATCAGTCATCAAGTCCTCTTCGTCCGCAGCTTCCTTCTGAGTCCTATTTTATTTAGCGTCCTTCTGTGGAGAAAAAAGTTTCCTGGACACTGGGGGTTTGCCCCCAGTCTGGTTCAGTGATGTTGGGTTATTGGTACTGGATTCTCCTACTCTCATAGGTTTCGAATCCCTTGCAGCTTTTTGGTTTCTCTGGTGTCTGTGCCACTGAGAGCGAGACATTGGGTTTCTGCCTTTATAATTTTCCAATCTTATTTCTTCCCTCCTGTTTGAATTGAATTTCCTCCTGTAAGCCATTACAGTCCTGCCTCCTCGATCGAAGCTGCGCCACTTCCCTTTTCCCTTATCAGCATTCACTTGCAGCCATCTATCAGTGGGGATTTCTGCAGGTAGTTTAAAGGAAATTCTCTTTTCTCCCCTGGGATAAGGGCTATCTGGCCTCCTTGGCATACTTCTGGCTGTGCTAACAAGATTCGAAGGCATTCCACCTTGGTGCCCCCAGCCTGACGCAAACAGAATTCTCTCGAATGCTTCAGCCATTTCCTTATCATACACTGCTGCACATCTGGGACATATCAAGCATTATGTTCCAATCTTGTGGCAACGAACCAGGAATTCGAGCAGACTTTCATTAGCTTTTGGATAGACTTTGTATAGTTGGTTGTCTTGCCTCCAGTTGACTCCTGTTCGTTCACGCTGGGCCCTTTCGAATTCAGCAGCAATTCTGGGGTTGCAGATGATGCTGCACCTTGGGCATAGCAACTTTTCCTGATTTTTCTTATGACAGTGGAAGAGGTATTCACGCAAACCTGCGTGCTTTCTAGGTAAGTTCTCTCTTCTCTGTTCTCTTTCCCTCTCTAAACAGCGTTCCACTTCTTCCATTTCAGCGTTAGGTTGTTCGAAGTCCACCATATTCACTCCCAACATTTGGTCATCAGAAATTTTGACTTCTTCAAATTTCATCCTAAGACCTTCAGTGGCCTCAGCTAATTTTCTGTCACTTAATATCTTTGCTTTGAGCACCTTTGGGAGGCCATCAGTAGCTTCTGTTTCGTTTTTGATCAATGGGAGGCCATCAGTGGCCTCTTTTTCGTTTTTGATTAGGATGAAGTCCCCATCCTCTTCGAATTCCACTTTTGATTCAAATTTCCTCTCAGCAATTTCTACCACATTGATGTCTAGTGGTTCAGCATAGTTAGTCTCCGCCATCAGTAACGGATCTGTATCAACTTTCATTGGATTCTTTCCCTTGTCTGAGAACTTCAGCCTGCCATCCTTGATCGCATTCTATATCAAATCCCTGAAAAGAAAACACTGTGAGTTTTTATGGCCTAAAAAGTTGTGATATTTACAAAAGCCCCTCTTTTTCCTTTGTTCCAACGGAGGAACCTTAAGGTTAGGAGGAACTATTAACTAGCCATCTTTAATAAGTAGATCGAATATCTCATCACATTTAGTTATATCGAAAGTATAGATTTTCTTGGGGAATTTATCATTCCTTTCACTTTCGAGAGAATCCTTTCCATTGGAAGGAAGTAGAACTTTGCAAGCATAAGGGGGTGCCTCTTTTAGTTATGTAAGATCTATTTTGAACTGATCGAAATCATAAGGGTCTTGAGGACCATCTATGTTTTCCTCTTCAGCCTCTATGTAGGCTATTCTCTCTTTCTTATGATTTTTACTAGCCCTATCTTTTTCAGCTTTTAATCTTTCGACCTGACGTACTCTGTCTGCTAGTTGGGCCATATCTCTAAGATATTGTGTATCCAATTTCTTTCGAATGGAATAATCTAGGCCCCCAGCAGCCATTTCGACCAATTCATGTTCAGGGACCACTGTGAAGCATCTGGATTTTAATAAATGGAATCTATTCAAATATTCATCTATTGGTTCTGTGAATTTTCTCTTAATGCTTGCTAGTTCCTTGAGACTGATTTTAGACTGACCCATATAAAATTGTTCATGGAAAAGTCTTTCTAAATAAGGCCATGTGTCCACAGATCCAGGGGGCAAGGTGGTGAACCAAGTGAAAGCGTTCTTTGTTAAAGAACTTGGGAAGTATTTTATCCTAAGATTTTCATTATTTGCTATATCTCATGCCTCTGTTAAATATCTTGCTATATGTTCCACTGTTGATTCACTTGTATCTCTAGCAAATTTCGTGAATTTAGGAACTTTAACGCCCCTGGGTAATTCTGTTTGCATAATATAATCTATAATAGGAGATGTGTAGTTTGGCCTCCTAAATCCTGAATTTAAACCATTCTGGGCCATTATTCTTTCAATCATGGTGGTGAGGTTATTTTCTGCCACTAAATTGTCATTCCTAATTCTATGAACAATTTCGTCTGCATTTTGGTCCCTATTCACCATCAGTATAGGTCTAGGCTGTTCATTCTGAACTTTCTGAATTCCCTGATCTTTTAATCTCACCCCTATATTTCTTTTTTAGACCACTTGCACAGGGGGTCAAATTCGTTCGATTATGGGTTCTTCATTTCGAATTACCACTGGGTTTTGCCTACGCCTTGCAGGCGCATTATGGGCACCAAAAAAATCTGCTATTCTGGCCATCTGGGCTGCATTTTCTTGGTTTGTTCTATTTATATTCTGGATTAGGGGATTGAAAATAGCATTCATTTCGCGAGCTAGGATGCCTACCATATCATGATTGCTATCATCCATCTGTTGCTTAAGCGCTGCCTGACTATTAGTTGTAAGAGTAGGCATTTGGGCAAAGTTTCCTATATTCTGGAAATGTGTACCCAAATGGTTCATTCCTGAACCAGATCCTTGGAGTGGGGACAAAGTTGTTGTATTATATAACCCTGCCATAAACGAAGTTGGCATCCCATACTGAGGATTTCTGGGTCTCAAAGGTTCAAAACCTGGAGGCCTAGGGGGGGTCGAATACTGTTGATTCCCTATGTGTGGCGTATTTTGCACTGAAGACACGTTTGATGGCATGTCTAATGTACTTACTGGGATCGTATTCAAACTGCCAACAGGAATGACATTGGAGGCATCAATCGAACTCGAAACGATTGTTGCAGCCCTCTGTGGGGGATTCTGTACCCCATCTTGGTTGGTTGTATTAACCATTATTTTGGTACGTTATTTTCTGGGTATATGTGGATTGTTATTCTTTATTTTGCCGCTTCGAAGGTTCATGTACCGAAACGTGCTCCACACTCAGAAAATCCTAAAACTTCTCTAATATGTTTGTTTGATAAAACTTTTTGTTATGACACTGTCCCACCAGGTGTGCCAATTTGTTTACAGTGATTTCTAGTAAACAACCGCTAGTCTTCCAATTTACTAATTATTATTGGTTACTTGCAGGATCGACTAGATTGATCCTAGAACACATGTGTCATAACTTATTTCCATGTTCATGTCTATTATATTGATAGACTTATATTGTATGTTGAGTTCGAATACGAGATTCTTAGGAAAGATTTCTAAAATGGTCTATAGGAATAAACTAACCGAATGTAGGCAGGAAAGGCTTCGAATTAGACTTGGGCTTGAATGTAAAGATAAGTGTTTGAATAAAAGGATAAAGTAGAAGTGAAGTTTCTAACGAAGTGACTGTGTTTAAAGGCAAGTAAAACAAAGAAATGCAAGGAAATAGAAGGATTTAAGGGCAGAAATACTGTCTAACGAAGTGACTGTGTTTAAAGGCAAGTAAAACAAAGAAATGCAAGGAAATCGAAGGATTTAAGGGCAAAAATACTGTCTAACGAAATGACTGTGTTTAAAGGAAAGTAAAACAAAGAAATGCAAGGAAATCGAAGGATTTAAGGGCAGAAATACTGTCTAACGAAGTGACTGTGTTTAAAGGCAAGTAAAACAAAGAAATGCAAGGAAATCGAAGGATTTAAGGGCAGAAATACTGTTTAACGAAGTGACTGTGTTTAAAGGCAAGTAAAACAAAGAAATGCAAGGAAATCGAAGGATTTAAAGGCAACGAAGTACTGTAATGGCGAAATAAATATAACAAGACTTGTATTGAAATTGTAAAAAAGTAATGATGTTCAATACGTACATTGTATCTTCTGACTCGTTTTCCTTAATTCACGGAAGTTTGAGTATTTTGAGATCTTTTAGTACATAAAAGTGAACATCCTAAATCTAACATAAGAACACCTATTTATAGTGTCTTGACCCTAACGACCCTATTCTAAAATTACGCCATGTTCAAAGCATGCAGGCTTCCTATGTTTGCTGACTTCCACGCGTCTTCTAAAATGGCGCTCTTTATTTGAAATTCGAACAACTGTACCAATCAAAGCATCTTGTTTCTTCGTTGCTTTCGAAATAACCCAATTACCTGGACTGTTTCCAACTTCTGGCACCCTTACATAAAGGAGCTCTTTTATAATTCGAACACTAAAAAATTCCAAATCGAAATCTGCTGGAAATCGAATAATCCTTCAACATAATGACTCCATATCTCCCACCAATATCCAATATTGATATTAATCTCCTTAGGTACTTTATTCGAAATATTATTTTGATAGTGGTTTCTTCCTTATTCGAAATAGCTAGCTAACAGGGGGACATGATCCTTTTTCAGGAACTTGATTAATGTTCGAGCATGGGCATCGGAGCAAAGCAGCAATGATAACATTGAAATCTTAGAAGGGGTTTGCCCCAACTGTTCTACAATCTTGAAGTCACTTCTTTTTTATGATCTTCAAAATCTTGTCCATCTCGCGAGCGGAGGGTTCTTCACCAGCTACGTCCTTGGAGGGTACTTCAATCACATCAGGCTCAACAACCTTCTCCTTCCCTCTTGTATCGGTACTGAGCTAGGCAGCAGTAATGTGGATGGGCGTCCTTGTAACAACTTGTGGTGAGATATTGGGTGAAAATATTCTCGCAATTCTAATTACTTTGCTTGAGCCAACTATGTTATCGACATTGTCATCTTTTTCTTCTTTGATCCAGGCATCTTATTTAATCCCATGATAGAACACCTCCGCACCATAGTTCCATGGTACCGCTTTGTTTGAAGAGTAGGGAATATGTCAGAGATTGGTAATTATTAAGGGAGCAATAATGGGTTCATTTGAAATCCTAATAGGACCTTTGGAGGTGATCCTAAGAGGTTTGTTTGAGATGGTAATAATGGAGAGGTCTTCACATTTGTTAGTCGAACTTTTGGCAAGTAGGGTCTTCTCGAATAGAATTTCGTGGCTATCCATCAGGCGTTGTATGCCTTTCTTCAGCCCTTCACATCCATTGAGTTGTCTTGCACAACACACACAGTCTTTTACACAACCAGGAAAAATCCCGGCTTTCAACAGATTGTTTTTGATTATATTCAGCGGAGTAGTCACTTCTTCAATAGAGGCGAGAAAAATTGCATCTTCGATAACATTAACACCTTTGTCATGCTTCAGCATTGGAGAAATGATTACATTCGGCGTTGGAGGAGGGTCAAATTCAATAGTTTTGTTATCAATCAAATCCTGGATTTTGTTCTTCAAGGCCCAGCACTGGTCAGTCTCGTGCCCGGGGCTGCTTGAATGGTAAGCACACTTAGCGTTTGGATTATACTTTGGTGACGAGGTGTCAGGGTTGGCGGGAGGATCGCGCAACGTCACTAAATTAGCCTTGAGAAAATATTGAAGGGCTTGAGACAGTGACATGCCTAACCTCGTAAATTGTCTTCTTGGAGTTTCAAAATGTTGATGATTTGCAGATGGTATTAGAGCAGGAGTTGGATTAGAGATTTGGACAACATTGAAAGACGGGTGATCGTTCTTCTTGGTATGGGCCCTTTCCTCGTACACAACATTGACTTCCTTCTTTGCAGCAAAATGTTTCTTGATAGGATTGGGGGTGGAAGTAGATGCCACATAGATCTTGCCACATTCAACTCTTTCGCCGGTTAAGATCAATTTGGTGAAACCAGAAGAAGAGCAGCCAACCAACAGATTAATGAAAGGACCAGATAAATTGCCCATGAACATGTCAATGTGCTCCCTATCAGTCAAGGGAGGTTGGACCCTACTAGCAAGGTCTCTCCACTTTTGCGTATATTCCTTAAATCCTTCATTCTTCCCCATGGTCATATCTTGCAACTGAACCCTCATTGGTGCCAAGTCGGAGTTGTACTGATACTGATGGTAGAAGGCAGTAGCTAAATCCTCCCAAGTATTGATACGAGAACCATCTAACTTAGAAAACCATTCAAGTTGTGTTCCAGCCAAGCTCTCTTGGAAAAAGTGAACCCAGAGCTTCTTATCAATAATGTGCGATTGTATCTTGCGCACATAAGATTTCAAATGGAGTTTTGGACAAGAAACCCCATCGTACTTTGTAAAGATTGATATTTTGAATTTGTGGTGAATGACTACCCTAGAGATCAAACCCAAATCATCAAAATCTAAACCGGGGACGGCTTGGATTTCAACAGCTTTCAATCTGTCTTCTAACTGCTTGTATTTGATATCAGCGGGTGGATACTGCTCGTTGAAATAATCATCATCGGATACTTGATCATTGATACAGTCAGCCTGAGTACTCTTGACCTCACCAACTTGTCTATCATCCTCTTCAGATGAATCTTCTCCTACTGGGATTTGACGGACTGTCTCCTTGAACCTTCTACCCATGTTGAGTAGAGATTTCTTCTTTGGCTTCTTCTTAACGGCCAACAAAGCCATCATATCTTGCTGCCCCTTGGCTAGGGCTAATAGAGTCTCCTAAAACTGAGAATTCTGGGTTTGGAGATCCTTCACAGTTTTCTCTAGATCCATCTTGCTGAAATAAACAGCAGAAAGATAAGGAAACATGTTTATGTGATAACCTGTCATGTTATGATGCATGGAATATGTACATGCAAATGATTTCAAGGATTAGTGAAATTTAAATTTGTATAGGCAAAAGAATTAACAAACGTTAATTTTCATTATACAAAACAAGAAATATTACATCATGCCTCTTGGGCTTACAAAATAACTTTCTAAGATAAAAAGATTGAACGCATCCTCTTCGGTGCGAGATAGGCATTCACACTTTGCTCTTCTTGTAGATGCTTCGTAAGCTCCAAGACCGTCTTTTCACTAGCATAGAACTGAGCCTCGAAATCATCTCGTTCTTCCTTCAGCTGGATCCAACCCTTTTGTAAGTCTTCGAGAGAGGTAGGCATGTCGGGATGGAGGATAGTGTAAGGAACATCTCCTTCAACCACGGGCTCCATGATGACTGGTAAGATGGAAGGATAAGGCATCACAAGTTTCTGAGCATGGGATCGCACCCATTTAAGGTAAGGCTCGAGGGGAATGGAGTTCTTGTGTCCTAACGTCTTGCTATCCACCTTGTTCAACATCCTCCAGGCTCGGATAAACCTATGACGGTAACCTTGATTGTCATTCTCGTAGTCGAATACCAATCCTTGGATAAGCATCTCATGGGGACCATCCCTCTGAGTGTAACCAAACTGTCGTAGGGCTAAGCAGGGGTTGTAAGTGATACCTTCTCTAATGCCAAGCAAAGGGACATTAAGGAATTCTCCACAACGGTCGATGATAGTAACATTCTCTAAAGAGCGGGAACACCTATGAATATCTGAATGTCTGAGCATCAACAACCTATGGGACCATCTTGAACCTTGCTCATTTTTCAACACAGATTGGGGAAGATGCGAAATAAACCATCTTTCCAAGAGAGGAGTACAACACATAAGGATACCTCTTTTCCTCATAGTGCGAGAGTGAAAATAATGTAGGATGTCTCCTAACAAAGTAGGCATTGGGTTACGAGACATGAAGATTTTGATAGCGTTTACATCTATGAGTTGGTCAGGGTTTGGAAACAAAACCATCCCATAGATGAGGAGAGCCACAATTTCCTCAAAAGCTTGTAAGTCCAAGGAGTTCCAACAGTTTTGGGCTTTCTCGAACAAAATTTTTGCTAAGAAACCTTTGACACCACTCCTTGTTTCCCAATTAGTTGTGATATCAGATGGTTGCAAGTGTAGGGCTTGAGCAATCTCTTCTGGCTTTGGATCTCTTTTTGTACTGTTGAAAGGTAGTTAATTGAGAATGGGAATCCTCAAGAGTTGGTAGAATTCTTCCAAAGTTGGCACAAGTTGATAATCGGGAAATGTGAAGCAATGGTGTAGAGGATCAAAGAACTGGAAGAGCACCTTCATCATGTCCTCATCAGTGTTGGAGGTAACCAAGTTTAGGAGGCGACCATGTCTTTTAGTAAATGGAGAATTCTCAGGAACTCTTGAAGCTAACTCTTTAAGTTGAGGAGGGATCCTTACGAGATTGACTAGAATGGTTTTCCTGCGAATAGAATCCATGTCCTACAAAATAGAACAAAGATAAATCCCAAAAATCCTTGAAATGGTTAGTGAATATGAGTATGATGTTATGATGTTTATGATGTTATGTTCAAGTATCTATACACAAACAAAGCAAACAAGTCCTTAGGTTCAGGCTTGCATGGAGTCTCATAGGTAAGTACCCTCTTGAAGTTTAGTTGGCTCAAACCTGTCCTAGCAATAGTAATCGGGTTCTAAGGAGCTCAATATCACTGGTTTGCTTTATCGGGCATTGTTTCAGCACAAGCCTCTTTAATAGCAACCGAAATATCCCAAAAACCCAAACCTCAATGAGTGTAGTATCGAGTATCTATCAACTTCGAACTGCACCTAAGCCGGTCATCTCACTACGTCCTAAAGGCCAAGTTGGTCAAGTAAAGGTTCTAAAAGTTCATTAGTGCTTCATGACATCACTCAGCGGCCCCGTATTCTCCTTGACTACTCAAGGGCTACCGGTACCCACAAATATGTCGCACTAACGTAGCTATTGTTTAGACTGTATCGGTATACCCCGCACAGTTTCCACAATGTATTTCTACTTACCTACAAGGTATCCTAAATCCGAGTAGAGGATTCAAACCCAAACAAAGAACCATAATGTAAAGCATACAAATCAAACAATGAAAGCAAGTAAATGTGATCTATCCCTAAGGTAACCCCATTTTTAAAATTTCCCCCAGCAGAGTCGCCAGTTCTGTGATACGATGGGAGAACTGACTTGGGTGTTTTGCATTTGATTGCAAATGTTGCGGTTAGTAAGAGTCATCACCGACTTTTCTTTTATCCAAAAGGAAAGGTGAAAAAGCCCAGGAAACACCTTTGAGATTGTTTCTTGAGTTCGGGGGGTAGGTTATGAAAAGGGAAGGTATTATCACCCTTTTCATCCATGG
Source organism: Vicia faba (assembly GCA_948472305.1). Taxonomy (NCBI): domain Eukaryota; kingdom Viridiplantae; phylum Streptophyta; class Magnoliopsida; order Fabales; family Fabaceae; genus Vicia; species Vicia faba. Next base: position 429,337,769 of record OX451736.1, on the reverse strand, counting down.
TTTTCCATGGGCTCTTAGTTACTTGCTAGATCACTTTCTTTTTGTTTGAAATTATGCTTTGTGTGGTTTTTGAAAGTATTTTGTAAAAATGACATCGTTTAGACAAACTTTGTAATGATTCTCATTCGTAAGAATGTATATAAAGTGTTGATCTTTTTGAAAATGTTTTCAAGTTTGAAAGATGTTTTTGAAAGTGTTGGTGTTTGTTTTGAAAATAACAAGGATGTTTTTGGTTTGAAAGTGAGCAAGTAACTAGGAACATTCTACCTACTCAAAAGTCTCTCATGTTTATTTCCTCTTTTCTTTGACATAGTTATCTTACCATTGATTTGGTAAGTAACCGTATCTTTGGATGTAAATGGGACGGGCATGGGTCATCGTATAACCATGATTAGAAATGTTGCAAGGTATCTTAGCATCTTTCTTTAATGACTAAGATCATTTTGAAAAGTCAACATAGATAGCGTCATCGAGGGACTATGATCTTGTATTTTTGCTTGTTTTTGCTAAGATACATTACATGCATAATATGCCCATTTTTATAAGGCAACCAAGTGGATTTTACCCTAGGGGTGCTTGTGTGCAAGTGTATTGGTTTCCATGCTTTATTTAGTCTTTGATTAGGGTTTGCTACTTGTTGATTTTATCTTCTCATACAAACCCTAATTACTAGCATTTATATAAAGCGATAAATTGCGAAAAGTAAAATTACTACGCTATTACATCATTAAGGGAGGGGTGTACAAATTTACAAATGGGGATTGCAAGAAAATTAAACCTAATTATCTATTACAACCATATTGAATATTGTACAAAATTGAAAAATAAAAATGCAAGAATATAAATGGAAAAAAGAAATGATTTTTGTTGTTTTCATGAAAGGGTTTTGCTTTGACATAAATAAAGGGAATGATTAATTAAAATTAAATAAAATTAACTTAAACTAATTAAGAAAAGAAATTAATTTGAAAAGGATTTTTAGGGTTTTTTATGAAAAGATTTTAAATTAATGAAAATAAAATAAGGATTAATTAATTAAAATAACCTAAGTTCTAAATTAATTTTAACTAAGAAAATAAAATAATATATTAATTAACCTAAGTCTAAAGATTAATTATTTAAGAAAAAAAGAAATTAATTTGTTTTAAGAAAATATTTTTTAGTCTTTTTGTTTTATGGAGAAAATAAAATATATAAGTACAAATAATAAATAAAAAAATAAATTTGGATTTTTTATGATTTATGAAAATAATAATAGTAATAATAATAATAATAATAATAATAATATTAATAATAAATAAAAATAAAATAAAAATAAAAATGTAAAAAAAAAGTCAGGGGGGTTAGAAAATGAAACAAGGGAGTAAAATAAGCAAAAAAGATTAGGCCCAGCAAAGGGGAGCCCAATGCTGCAAAAATCCAAGAAAATTGTAAAATGTGAAAAAGAAAAAGCAAAAGGCAGCGCTGGGTCTTGAACCCGTGACCTTGAGGTTACCTGCGCGCTGCCTTACCACTGGGGTGGTTGTACATCCGATAACTTGTGGGAAAGGATAAATACATAACACAAAACGCGCCCTGATTACACTTCATCTTCAACCTCCAGCCAAAGGACCTGTATCTTCTTCATCTCTCAACAAAAATAAAAAGTTCAAACATGAAAGTTGTGGCATTTCTTCCCACGAATCCAACCATGTAAATAACTTAAGCTAACAGTCAAAGATGAATGAGAATTTTTCTGGCCCTAATTTAAAACCTAAAAATTTCAGAAAATTTCAACTCTAAAATTCACTAAGCTCAGGCAATATAAATGCAAACTATGGATATGTACAGCTTCGTGGCAATGGTATCTACATTTTATCTTCACAAATCAAACTCAAATGATGCTTGTATGAAGAGATAGAAGTTTGAAAACTTAACTCTTGCAGCTGAAGTCGTGTATGGAGTTTGAGCAACCTTTGTGATGGCCTGATGATTTATGTAGCTTGCCTGGACCTCCTTGAATGTGTTCCAACTCCTACTTTGCTTTGAGGATGGCTGAAACTCCCAGCTCAAGTCAAGTTGCAAGCTTTAGTTTTGAAAATGGTGGATGATGATGGAGGAGTTACAGTTAGGAAATGAGGGACTTGATCACTTTGATATGAGGTATGGAAGGTATTTGGATGATTAGTTTCCTAAACGCACGAGTGGAAATGAAGATGGTAAGTTTTTGCTCAAAACTGTCAAGTTTGGGCAGTTCTATGCAGCAAGGTGCTTGGGAGGTTTTTCAGAGTGCTTGAATTCGTGTCTTATGTTGCAATATACTTATGCATAAGTAAGGAAAAGGTTAGATTACTTGAGGAGGTCAGAAGCACAAGATGTAGAGTTATGGCTATGTTACTTGGTTTTGAAGAAAAGTGAAAACATGGTTTCAAGGCATAGTACAAGCATGACCTGAGTTTATGGGAGGATCTAGACATGTTGCTTTTGACTTTGACATTCCTTGTGATCAGAAGGAACAAGTGCAAATCTTTATGCATTGACTTTGTGATTAAAGCTTCTTTACAAGAATGGAATGGTTACTTTCTTCCAAAAATGGAAATGCAACTTGGATAATGATTCAAATGCTTGGAAAATGGGTCCATATGTTGTGTAAACATTTAATTATGGAGTGACAAACAAGTTTGAGGCCTTCAAAGTGAAGATTATGCAGCATAGACTTAGATTTGAGTTCTTGTTCATCATGAAATGGCTTGTAATTTAAGTTTGAAAATCCTAACTTCATCTCTTCGATTATCCTTGCTCACAAATGATCTCAAGGAGTTATTGGACATTTTGGAAAGCTTGTAATGTGCTCTACAACCCCTATTTGAATCACTTTTGAAAATTCCCCTTGGAACTATATGAAAAAGTGCCATGAAGTTAGGTCAAAATCCTGACTAAAACTAGGGCAAAATTTCACTAAGTGTTCAATTTCAAGACCATGACTTTATGAATTAATAACATGAGATCCGAGCATTTTTAGAAGAAGTTGTGTAAAGAAATATTGTAGATATCATGGAGATCTACAACTTTCATGTTGAAAGTTTCTTATGAATCATCTTGCATCATGGTGAAAAATTGGCTCAAAGTTATGAAAAATATGAAGTTTTAAACACTTAGAAAAATTTCTAAGTTAGAAAACTTTGACTTTTCAAAATGAAATCTTGACTTTTTGATTTCTTAATGAATAAGTTTCATATTTTGACATGTTTTGATGAATTGTGATATTTGACATTGAATTTTGACCAAAAAGTCAAAGTTTGACTTTTCAGTCTACAATTGACTTTTGATCAGTTGACTGAGAATTCACTATCAATCTAATTGATCTTGAGAAATGTTTTAGGTCATGATATTAGGTCAAAAATATGCAATTAAACTCTTGAAACCATGCTTCAAACCAATTGACCATTTGCTAGGTCAAAAATCAGAAATTGCCCTTTCTTAGTCAAAACCCTAATTTTGACTATTTTGCTCTTTTGATGATTTGATCAAATTTGTTGAGGAATTATGGTCTAAACTTGATAAAATGATACATATGAGTTTATAATATTGATGTGGATAAAAAATTATGAAGTATGACTGTAAATTGGCCATAGTTGACTTTTCCCCCAATACAGTTGATTTTTAGGTCAACTGCTCAATTGACTGAGCACAAGTGTGATCCAAGGCTTGAAACTTGACATGAGTAATCTTGGGGGTCCATAATGATCCATGAAAGTCATATGAAGCATTTAAAGTTCAATTATCCTTGTGCAATCTCAAACCCTAATTTTGGTCATCAGTGCTTAAGGAGGTGTCTTGAGCTGATCAATCCTAGTGCAGTCTTGAACCAAGAGAGATCTTTGTGAAAAAATATTTGATAAATGAGAGGAAAATTTTTTGGGTACAACAATCCCCTTTAAGCTGTATCCAATCCATTTGCAAGTCTTTGAGAGAGGTGGGCATGTTCCGTTGAAGGATGGTGTATGAGACATCTCCTTCCGCAACAGGCTCTATGATAACTGGGAGAATAGAGGGATAAGGCATTATAAGACTTTGATCACGAGCTCGTACCCATTTGAGATAAGGTTCAAGAGGGATTTAATTCTTATGCCCCAGTGTCTTGCTATCAACTCTATGTACCATGCCCCAAGCTCTCATGAACCTTTTGCGGTAATCCTGAGCATCATTCTCATAGTCGAAGATGATTCCTTGAATAAGTGCATCATGAGGACCATCCCTTCTTGCATATCCAAACTGTCGTAGTGCCAAACAATGATTGTAAGTGATTCCTCCCCTAATGCCTAAGAGAGAGACATTAGGGAATTCTCCGCATCGATAAATGATGGTAACATTCTCCGAGGATCGGGGACACCAATGAATGCCTGAATGTGTAAGAGTCATCAGCCTTTGAGACCATTTCAAACCCTGTTCATTCTTCAAGATGGATCGGGGTAGGTGCGAAATAAACCACCTAGCCAAAAGAGGTGTGAAACATAGAAGGGTTCCTCTCCTCTTTATAGTGTGAGTATGCAACGAATGTAGGATATCTCCAAGCAGAGTAGGTAATGGATTACTTGACAGGAAAATCTTAACCACATTCACGTCTATGAGCTGGTCTGGATTAGGAAACATAACCAAACTATAGATGAGAAGGGCTAACACCTTTTAAAAATCTTTTAAGTCCAAGGTATCCCAGAAATGATGAGCTTTCTCGAACAAGAACTTAGCCAAAAAAACCTTTGACACCTCTCCTGGTTTCCCAATTTGCTACTACGTTAGACCGTTGTAAGGAAAGAGCTTTGGAAATATCTTCAGGTTTATGGTCTCTTTCCATACCATTAAAAGGCACCTCATTAAGGATAGACACCCCTAACAGTTGAGAAAACTCCTCCATAGTAGGCACTAATTGGTAATCTGGGAAAGTGAAGCAGTGATGGAGAGGGTCAAAGAACTGAAAGAGCACCTTTAACATTTATTCATCAGGATTTGAAGTGACTAAGATGAGAAGCCTACCATTTATTTCTGTGAATGGAGAGCTTTCGGGAACCCTTGATGCCAAATCCTTAAGCTGAGGAGGTACTTTTACCAGACTGACTTGGATAGTGAATCTACGGGCGAGAACCATATCCTACAAAACAAGAAAAAAATAAACCCTAAGAATCCTTGAAGTGGTTAGTATGACATGCTATTTTATGATGTCATGATTATGCTCAGATATAGCAGATATAGCAAGCACAAGCAAATCACACAAAGACCTTAGGTTTAAGGCTTGCATGGATTTTAAGGTGATACCCTCTTGAAGTTGGATTGGTTCAACCTGTCCTAAATATAGTAACCGGGTTCTAAGGGATCACAATATCACTGGTCTTTCCCCTAACTCTCGTTCTGATAGACAATTGACTTGCCACCAAACAAAATTCAAGGGTCAAACCTCAATGAGTGTAGTATCGAGTATTAACCGACATTGGGTTTACACCAAAGACAGCTATCTCACTACGTCCTAAAAGCCAAGTTGGTCAATTAAGGTGTTAAAGTCAGTTGACACTTTATGAAACCACGCAGTGGCCCCGTATTCTCCTTGATTTACTCAAGGGCTACTGGTACACACCAAAATATCGCATCAACGTAGCTACTATTTCAACCGTGTCGGTATACCCCATACAGTTCCCTCACAGTTTATTGCTACTTACCTAAGAAAGGTGCCCCAAATCCGGGTGTAGGATTAAAGAAAATCCAAACAACGAACCATAGTGTAAAGTATGCAAGTCAAACAAGGAAAGCAAATAAATATGATCTAGCCCTAAGGTAACCCCACTTTTAAAATTTTCCCCAGCAGAGTCGCCGGTTCTGTAACGCGGTGGGAGAACTGACTTAGTTGTTTTGTGTTTGATCGCAAATGTTGCGGTTAGCAAGAGTCGCCACCAACTTTTCTTTTATCCAAAAGGTAAGGCTGAAAAGAACAGGAAAGACCTTTGAGATGTTTTCTTGAGTTAGGGGGTAGATTATGAAAAGGGAAGGTATTAACACCCTTTTCATCCATGGTTTTCCATGGGCTCTTAGTTACTTGCTAGATCACTTGCTTTTGTTTGAAAATATGCTTTGTGTGGTTTTTGAAAGTATTTTGAAAAGGTGCCATTGTTTTAGGAAAACTTTGTAATGATTCTCGTTCGTAAGAATGTATACAAAGTGTTTGATCTTTTGAAAATATTTTCAAGTTTCAAAGATGTTTTTGAAAGTGTTGGTGTTTGTTTTGAAAATAGCAAGGATGTTTTTGTTTTGAAATTGAGCAAGTAACTAGGAACATTCTACCTACTCAAAAGTCTTTCATGTTCATTTCTTCTTTCCTTTGACATTGTTATCTTACCATTGATTTGGTAAGTAACCCTATCTTTAGATGTAAAAGGGACGGACGTGGGTCATTGTATAACCATGATTAGCAATATTGTAAGATATCTTAGCATTTTCTTTAGGGACTAAGATCATTTTGAAAAGCAACATGGATAGCATCATCGAGGGACTATGATCTTGTATTTTTTTATTGTTATTGCTAAGATACCTCACATGCATAATATGGCCATTTTGTAAGGCAACAAAGTAGGTTTACCCTAAGGATGTATATATGCAAGTGGATTGGTTTACATACTTGATTTGTCTTGATTAGGACTTTCTATTTGTTGGTTTTAATCTTTCCATAGAAAACCCTAATTACTAGCATTTGTATATAAAACATTTAAATTGCAGAAATTTAAAATTACTACGCTATTACATCATTTAGGGGAGGGGGTGTACAAATTACAAATGGAGAATTGCAAGAAATCAAATCTAAATAATTATTACAACCATATTGAATTTGAATAAATGTATAATAATGAAGATAAAAATGCAAGAATATAAAATGTAAAAACAAATGTGATTTTTGTTTGTTTTTTATGAAAAGGGTTTTTTGACCTAATTAATTAAAATAAAAATAATTAACTAAAAATAAGAAAATTAAGATTAAGTTAGTAAAATAAAATAATTTAAAGAAAACAAGTTTTTTAGGTTTATTTGTGAATTTAATTAAATTAGTAAATAAAAATAATTAAATAAAAGTCCTAAATTCTAAATTGATTTTAATTTACAAGAAAAATAATTTAATATAATAATTAAGACTAATTATCTAAGTATTAAAAAAAGTAAAGTAATTTATTAAAGGAAATGTTTTTTGTTCTTTTAGTTTTGAAGAAGAAAATAAACTAATAAAATATAAATAATAAAATATAAATATTTTTTTTGATTTTTTATTAATGAAAATAATAATAATAATAATAATAATAATAATAATAATAATAATAAAGAAAATATAAAATGAAAAATAAAAAATAAAAAGAAAAGAAAAGAAAATGACAGAAAAAAATAAATGGGCCAAGGGTAAAAACAATAAGGCAGGGGGTCAGAAGTAACAAAAAAGTTAGGCCTAATCATTTGGAGGCCCAGGCGCTGCAAGAATAAAAAAATGTAAGGAAATGTGAAAAAAAGCAAAAGACAGTGCGCTGAGGTTCGAGCTCATGACCTCTTGATTACCAGCGCGCTGCCTTACCACTAGGGTGGTGTTGTACCCCAATTTCCCCCCCTAAGATTCCCCTATCATATCATGTCAACTTGATCATAACAAGATCACATTAGGGTTGGTTCTTCCTCTTTTTCTATCTCCTATCTTTAAGTTTTCTCTTGAGGAATCTCCAAGCACCTTGGTTGTGTATTTTGTATATGTGTTGTTGACTAACTTTTAATCAAAATACAAAAAGTATTTGTCCTTGTCTTTGCAAAATTGTGTTTTGTAGGTACCAAGTCGAAGCATCCAACAAATAAGGTTTTGCAAATTGACTGATTCTGTATTGTGTTGAAAGGCAGCTTGTATGGATCCATGAAGGCTTGCGTCGAACTCATGAAGGTTGATTGATTTTGTATTGTGGCGAAAGACAACATGCATCGACCCATAAAGGTATGTATCGACTCATCTTGTTGTGTATAACTGGCATGTGTCGACACATGCATGTATGTATCGACTCATCTTGTTTGAATAACTAGCATGTGTCGACACATGTATGTATGTATCGACTCATCCTGTTTGAATAACTAGCATGTGTCGACACATACGTGTTATGTATCGACTCATGCAGTTTGTGTGATTCTGTAATATGTTGAAATAACAGTATGTATCGACGCATAGAGGCATGTATCGACACATGTTGTGTTATACATCTAGGATGTATCGACACATACCACCCATGTATCGACACATAAGAGCAAAATGCACGTGTTTTTTGAAAAAAGCCAGCAAATTCAAAATTGTCATCATTTTGGCTCCAATTTTTTCTACATAATTTGAAATTATATCATTAATTCAAATTTGGCTCCAAGAATCAATTACAAAATTACCACTAATCCCAATCCTAAAACTCTATAAATAGAGACCTCATTTCATTCAAATCACAAGCTTTTGATAGCCAAACTCATGTTGCTAAAAAATTTCTCAACTCTCTCCATCTACCAAATTCACTCAAAGCTCCATTTTCTAAAAGTTAGTAAGCTTTGCATTGAAGCTTACTAATCTTTGAGCTAAACCTTCATCCAAACACTTTTTCTTCATCAATTCTCTACATCCAAGCTTTGGTAATTGATTCTTGTTGTTGAATTGAAGCAAATTCTGGAAGTTGTTTGATAATTCTCTAATTCTACCTTTGGTAAGTTGGATCATCATCTTTCACAATGTGATCTCTTGCAGATTTCTGGTTTTGATTCATTAAGCACTGTTTTATGATTCCATTAGTGCTATTTTCTCATAATTTGATGGAATTTTCATGCTCAATTGGATCCATGATCATAAGGTGTTTGATGAAAAGCTGGAACAAGAATTTGATCTTTAAAATGCTGTTTTCTACTGATTTTTAACAGGTTGCAATCAATTGTTGTAACATTGCAATTGATTGTCACAGAAAATTGATTTGATAAAAACTGCACTGATGCAATAGGTTGTTGTCTAAGCAATTGATTGTAATAGTGCCAAAAATACTTTTGCTGCCTTATTTTGGGGCTGTTTTGACTCAAATATTTTTCTGCTCACTCTCTTTGATGGATAATTTGGATTGCAATTTTAAATGTCCAATTTGTCTTTAAACTCAATGGACTTTTTGATGTAGATGAAGTTGGATAAATGTTCATCAATTCAAATCTACCTAAGAATGAATTATTTAATTCATTTTTGGTGCTTTGGATTAATGATATGTTTAGTGCTTTAATCCATCTAGAGGAGTGGTTGAATTTAAAGATGAAAGGATTTTGAAATGGTAATCCAAATTAGCTTATCATTCCCTTCCCTCTTCATCTTATCCCTTTCTTTTTAATTGTGCTACATGTTAAAGGATGGTGATCTCTATATCATTTATCCAAACATGAAGTACATAGATTGCTATTGACCGACCTCAAAATAGGTGTGACTTCTACATAAATACACTTACGATTACTTAACATATCGCTAAATTTTGTCCCGATTCGAATAAATGATCATTCGTGGCCCAAACTTATGATTGCAAGCCCAAGTATGTTAATTTGATCTCTTTGATCCAATAACCTTAAGATTCATTGTGTGGAGGCTTTGGTTCTACCAATCATCTAATGGATCTACAACACCTTTGGTCAACGCGGATCACTTAAACATCGTTGATCATTAAATGTTACTTTTGAGGATTCCAAAATGGATGATATACTTGACAAAAAGCAAATGCAACTTGTTGTGTGGAGGATTTGGTTCTACCAATCCTCTAATGAGTTCCAAATGCAAGTTTCAAGATGGTCATCCAACTAACCACTAATTTCTAATAATTGACTTTACTTTATGCTTTTATTTTTATGCTTTATGTACCATTTAATTTGAGCATTTACATTTCATGCCATTTTTATTTTGCTCACTCGAGCATTTACTTTTATGTCATTTTTATTTTGCTCACTTGAGCTTTTCTTTTTGAAGTAGTGAAAAACACAAGAAGGGGGGTTAAATTGTAAAACTGAAATCTAATGCAATGAACAAGATATTTTTATCCTGGTTCGTTTGATCTCAAACTACTCCAGTCCACCCGTCAAGGTGATTTCGCCTCTCTCCAACGAGGTCTTAATCCACTATATTCAACTGAATATTACAGACTGCTTTAACAACTGCTAAAGCCTTCTTGATCCAAACCACAACCCGGTTTGTCAAGGAAACACTTTCTTACAAAGAAGATAAATCTAAGTGTGTGAATGTTTTCTACAAAACTGTATCACAACTGTGATGTATACACAACTTAAAGCTTAGAAACTAGATTGCTAAACAATGATAGAATATCAGAATGTGTAGTGTTTAGCAAAACTGAGAGAAGGAAGATTTTGATCAGCTTTTATGTGTGTAAAGATTTGGAGAGCATTAGCCATTTCAATCTTCAAAGTCTTGTTTATATAGCACTGAGATGTTGAACGTTGGATGCAATATTCTTGATTCAATGCTATTAACAAACTTTCCTTATCGAGCAGATCTTGTCTGGAATGAGGCCGTTGGTATTAATTTGCTTTCAATGCACAGTACCGTTGCTTACTTAATGCAAGTTCTGGCTTGGCTCATTCTGACTCTGCTTAGCTGCTGATGAACTGTTGTGTTTCTTTATCAGAGTGTTGAGCGCAGTTCTGTTCATCAGACTTCAGCATATACGTGAATTAATCTTCTGATACTGACATTCTGATATGGCAACTTCTGATGCTGATGTCAGAAACCAAATTACTGATGCTGATTAGGTGTGATCCTGCTTATATCAATCAGAGTATCTGCAAGTCAGAACATAATAATTTTAGGCAGCAGATAGTTCATACATGAATCATATACATAATATATCTTTTCACTTTGTTATCATCAAAACTTAAATATAGGGTAGTAGATTCAAACTTTGTTCTAACAATCTCCCCCTTTTTGATGATGACAAAAACTAGATATTTTTAAATGAGAGTAACGTGAAAAGGTATCAGAGAGATGCATCAGAGTAAGAGGTAAAAAGATAAGGAGTAGAAAGATATCAGAGTTGAGAGATACTCCCCCTGAGTTTATTACTTCCCTTTGATTACAAGTGTTCTTCAGGATCAGATCTTTTTGCCTTTCTTTGAACATCAGAGTATCAGAGTCTTTGACTATCAGAAGCTTTGGATCAGCATGTCAGAGCAGAGCTTCAGAGCTTTTCTTGTTAGAGCTTTGCTTTGGATCAGAGTATCAGAGCGGATCAGAGCTTCATAGTGATCAGAGCTTCATAGCTTTTAGTCTTCAGAGTGTCCAGGAGCTTCCTTGTACCTGTAGACTTTAAGCAAAACAGAAAAAACATTTTCAAGTAATAGAGTTAGAATGTTTGAGAATTTCTGTCTTAGTTAACCGTTATTGTTTAAAATATCATTCTTGTTCTCCCCCTTTTTGTCAGCAATCAAAAAGTGTAGGTGAGTGCTAAAACAATTAAGATCAGAAAAACTTATCATATTAAAAGGTTCAGAATCAAAACATGAAAATAGTACAAAACATATTCAAATAGTACATCAGAAAAATGCAGAGAATGCTTGAGTATTAGTGAGAAACTGTAAAGAATTAGAATGAGAGATTAATGTGTTAAATAGAGTTTCAAAATATTTTGAAAAAATAAACGTTTTTAAGAAAGAGAAAAATCATGATTGTATTTTAAAAGCATGATTACTTTTCATTAAATGCTTGCTGATTTTGGGGGATTTGAGAAAGATACTTAAAAACGGTTACCAGACATGTGTCTCAATGCACCCAATCAGCGCTTTGCCTTCTCAGAAGCGTGCACGCGTTCTGCTTCAGAGATTTGCTGATGATTGGATGACACTTGTTTGATGTAGTGATCAGCACGTCTGACTTTGAGCTTAGACTCTCAGATCTTTAGACTTGCATCTGATACAATCTGCATGTTCTATCTTTCTGAAAGAAGATTGATCAGAAGTTCACAGTAAAACAATTACATTCTGAAGGTAAATATATGGAATTAAAACATTTTCACTCTGGACAGATTTTCATGCTGAGATGTTTCAGAATGAAATTAAACCTATCTTCTGAAAGGGGTTTAGTAAAGATATCAGCCCATTGATGGTCTGTATCTATAAATTTTAAGTTCAAAATACCTTTCTGAATATAGTCCATAATGAAGTGATGTTTTATTTCTATATGCTTAGCTCTAGAATGTAAAATGGGATTCTTACTTAAGCAAATAGCAGAAGTATTATCACAGAGTATAGGAATGTTACTCTCAAAAATCTGGAAGTCTTCAAGCTGACTTTTCATCCAGAGCATTTGTGTGCTACATCCTGCTGCTGCTATGTACTCAGCTTCTGCTGTTGATAGCGCAATTGTTGATTGCCTTTTGCTGGACCAAGAGATCAGATTTTCTCCCAGAAACTGGCAGCTTCCAGAAGTACTTTTACGTTCCACTCTGTCTCCAGCAAAATCAGCATCGCAGTAGCCTACTAAGCTGTAATCACTAGATTTTCTATAGAACAAACCCAGATTAGTAGTACCTTTCAGATACTTGAAAATTCGCTTAACAGCTGTTAAGTGAGATTCTCTAGGATCTGATTGGAATCTAGCACAGATACAAACACTGAATAATATGTCAGGTCTTGAAGCAGTCAGATAGAGGAGAGAACCAATCATACCTCTGTAGACTTTGTGTTCTACATTTTTGCTTACCTCTTCTCTTTCCAGAATGCACGTGGGATGCATTAGAATCTTTGATGGCTTACATTCTGAGAGGTCAAATTTCTTCAGAAGATCTCTGATGTATTTGCTCTGATGAATGTAAGTTCCCTCTGGAGTTTGATTGATCTGAATTCCTAGAAAGAATTTCAGTTCCCCCATGAGGCTCATCTCAAATTCTTCCTGCATACACTTAGCAAATTTTCTTCCAAGAGAAGGATTAGTAGAACCAAAAATAATATCATCAACATAAATTTGACAGACTAAGATGTCATTCTTAACTGATTTACAGAATAGAGTAGTGTCCACTTTCCCTCTGGTGAATTCATTTTCTAACAGAAAGTTACTTAGCCTTTCATACCAAGCTCTGGGAGCTTGTTTCAGACCATATAGTGACTTCTTTAGTTTGAAAACGTGTTCTGGATGTTTTGTATTTTCAAAACCAGGGGGTTGGTGCACATAAACCTCTTCTTCTATATAACCATTTAAGAATGCACTTTTGACATCCATCTGATACAGAGTGATGCCTCTATTAACAGCAAATGAAATTAAAAGTCTGATAGATTCTAACCTGGCGACTGGGGCAAAGGTTTCTGTATAGTCTATCCCCTCTTGCTGACTATAACCTTGTGCAACCAGTCGTGCCTTGTTTCTGATGACTTCACCTTGTTCATTTAGCTTGTTTCTGAACACCCATCTTGTTCCAATGACGTTGAATCCTTTTGGTCTGGGAACGAGATCCCATACGTCGTTTCTGGTGAATTGATTCAGCTCTTCTTGCATTGCCAGAATCCAGTCATTATCCAGAAGTGCTTCATCAATAGAAGAAGGTTCAATCAGAGACACAAGTCCCATGAGAGTTTCTTCAGAGTTTCTGAAGCTTGCTCTTGTTCTGATTGGATCTTCCTTTCTTCCTAAGATAGTCTCTTCTGGGTGATCCAAGCTGCTTCTGGGTAATCTCTTCTGAGGTTGATCAGCAGCTGTTGTAGGATTGCTAGCAGTGCTCCTTTCAGACGTTGAAGGAGTGTCTGTATTGAGAGCTTCTGATGACTTGTCTTCAGAACCTGTAAATTCAATTTCCATACCTGCAAAAACTTCATTCTGCTTTGACTTTTCAGAGTCAAGCTTATCATCAAAACGAACACTGATTGATTCTTCCATAATCTGTGTTTCTGTATTGTATACTCTGTACCCTCTTGAGCGTTCAGAGTATCCTAACATAATACACTTTTGTGCTTTAGAGTCAAACTTGTTCAAATAATTCTTTGTATTTAATATAAAGCAAGTACATCCAAATGGATGAAAATATGAAATGTTGGGCTTTCTGTTCTTCCACAATTCATATGGAGTCTTTTCCAGAATAGGTCTTATTGAGATTCTATTCTGAATGTAGCACGCTGTGTTTATTGCCTCTGCCCAGAAGGTCTTAGCAACGTTTGTCTCATTGATCATGGTTCTGGCCATTTCTTGCAATGTTCTGTTCTTTCGTTCTACAACTCCATTTTGTTAGGGAGTTCTAGGACAAGAGAAATCATGCAGAATGCCTCTGTCATTAAAGAATGACTCAAAATCTTTGTTTTCAAATTCTCCACCATGATCACTTCTGACTTTAACGATTCTAAGATCCTTTTCATTCTGAACTTGGTTACAGAAGGTAACAAACACAGAGTGTGACTCGTCCTTGTGTCTTAAGAACTTTACCTATGTCCATATGCTATAGTCATCTACGATTACTAACCCATACTTCTTGCCACTGATTGAAGCAGTTTTAACTGGTCCAAATAAGTCAATGTGCATAAGTTCTAATGGCTTAGAGGTAGAAACAACATTTTTGGATTTAAAAGAAGGTTTTGCAAATTTGCCTTTCTGACATGCTTCACACAGAGCATCTGAATTGAACTTCAAATTAGGAAGTCCTCTGACCAGATTGAGTTTGTTAATCTGAGATATTCTTCTCATACTAACATGCCCCAATCTTCTGTGCCAGATCCACTGCTTGTTGTTAACAGACAGAAGACATTTTACATTCTGACTCTTTAGTTCAGAAAGTTTGATTTTGTAAATGTTGTTTTTCCTCTTACCATTAAACAGGATAGTACCATCTTTCTGACTAACAGCTTTACATGATTTTTGATTAAAGATTATATCATAACCGTTATCACTTAATTGACTTATGGATAACAGATTATGCATCAATCCATCTACTAGCAGAACATTATTAATAGAGGGAAGATTTCCATTACCTACAGTTCCAGAGCCAATTATCTTTCCCCTCTGATTGCCTCCAAAGCCAACGTGGCCTCCAGGCTTAAGTTCCAGGCTTTGGAACATATGCCTTCTTCCCGTCATGTGTCGTGAGCAGCCAGAGTCCAGGTACCATGACTGGTGTTTCTGACTTGCTGCTAAAGATATCTGCAACATGTATTATTTTATCCTTAGGTACCCAGATTTTCTTGGGTCCTGATTTGTTAGTTTTGCCAAAACTCTGGTTGAATTTTGGTTTCACAGAGTGCTTACTGCTAGTGTATTTAATATCATGTGTGTGACCATATACAAAATGTGAATTCAGAGGAGTGTGTTTAATGGTTAAGTCCATGACATTCTTTGGTGTAGGAACCTTACCTTGGTATCCTATTCCTTTCCTGCCTTTTCTGCTAACTCCATAGATCATTGAAGCCATTTTGCTTCTATCTATGCTTTTAGCTAGGAACTTCTGGAAACTGTGATCATACTCCTTGATGATCTCATCAGCGTTGCTGGGAGTTTCATAAATTGGTTCCTTCTGAGAGTTTTGTAAAGTGTTTTCTAATTTTGAAATCTTATTTCTCAGCTCAGAATTCTCCAATTTGAGACTCTCAGTCTTATTAGAGTCAGATTCAAGATTCCTTTTCAGGTCTCTGAATTTAACTCTAATTTGCTGATACCGTTCCAGAATCTCATTAAGGCTTTCAGCAAGTTCAGCCTTTGTAAAGTTAACAGCAAAGTTAGGAAATACCTCTTCAGTATCTGATTCTGAGTCTGATTCAGAAGCTTCACTATCTTCTGAGATGTTAGCCATGAGAGCTATGTTTGCCCTCTCATCATCTGATTCTGAGTCAGCTTCAGACGAGTCAGAGTCATCCCATGTGGCCATGAGACTTTTCTTCTTCTCTCTTCCAAACTTCTTTTTGGGCTTTTCCCTCTGAAGCTTTGGGCAGTCACTCTTATAGTGTCCTTGCTCATTGCACTCATAGCAGATGATGTCCTTGGTGTTTGGCTTTTTGCTACTGAAGGAGCCTTCAGATCTTCTGTAT
Source organism: Vicia faba (assembly GCA_948472305.1). Lineage (NCBI taxonomy): Eukaryota > Viridiplantae > Streptophyta > Magnoliopsida > Fabales > Fabaceae > Vicia > Vicia faba. The sequence goes on along the minus strand of OX451736.1, from coordinate 429,321,719 downwards.
CCAGAGGAAGAATCTGTCCTTCTGTATCTGGAAGAAGACTCGTTCTGATCAGATCTTCTAGGATTCCTGAATTTCCTTTGTCTTTGCTTCCACAGTTGATTTACTCTTCTGGAGAGGAGGGAGAGTTCGTCTTCTTCTGATGAGGATCCATCAGATGTTTCTTCAACTGCCTGCAAAACTTTAGACTCAAATTTTTTGTTAGATTTTAATGCTAAAGGCTTACCTTGCTTCTGAGGCTCGTCAGCTTCTAGCTCTATCTCATGACTTCTGAGGGAGCTGATAAGTTCCTCCAGAGTGATTTTGTTGAGATCTTTAGCTAGCTTCAGAGCTGTAACCATAGGTCTCCACTGCTTGGGTAAACTTCTGATGATTTTCTTGACATGGTCAGCAGTAGAGTATCCTTTGTCCAGAACCTTGAGACCAGCTACCAGAATCTGGAATCTTGAGAACATTGTTTCAATGGATTCAGATTCTTCCATTTTGAACGCCTCATACTTCTGAATGAGCGCCAGAGCTTTAGTTTCTTTGACCTGAACGTTGCCCTCATGCGTCATTCTGAGTGAGTCAAAAATATTCTTTGCTGTGTCTCTGTTGGAGATCTTTTCATATTCAGTATAGGAGATGGCGCTGAGGAGGATGGTTCTGGCCTTGTGGTGATTCTTGAAGTCACGCTTTTGTTGGTCAGACATTGTTTTTCTATCAATCTTCTGACCGGTTGCATTAACAGGGTGCGTGTATCCGTCTGTCACCATATCCCACAGATCAGCATCATGTGCCAGAAAGAAGCTTTCAATTTTGTCTTTCCAGTAATCAAAGTTTTCTCCATCAAAGACTGGAGGTTTGCCGCTGAATCTGTCTCTGTCCTCATTGTTGTCATTGCTGATGTGAGAGTTGTTTCCTGCCATTGTGTTTTTCTGACGCTGGATCTTGTACTGACACGGTTAAGTGTTTTAGCTCAGAACCAGGCGCTCTGATGCCAATTGAAGTAGTGAAAAACACAAGAAGGGGGGGGGTTGAATTGTAAAACTGAAATCTAATGCAATGAACAAGATATTTTTATCCTGGTTCGTTTGATCTCAAACTACTCCAGTCCACCCGTCAAGGTGATTTCGCCTCTCTCCAACGAGGTCTTAATCCACTATATTCAACTGAATATTACAGACTGCTTTAACAACTGCTAAAGCCTTCTTGATCCAAACCACAACCCGGTTTGTCAAGGAAACACTTTCTTACAAAGAAGATAAATCTAAGTGTGTGAATGTTTTCTACAAAACTGTATCACAACTGTGATGTATACACAACTTAAAGCTTAGAAACTAGATTGCTAAACAATGATAGAATATCAGAATGTGTAGTGTTTAGCAAAACTGAGAGAAGGAAGATTTTGATTAACTTTTATGCGTGTAAAGATTTGGAGAGCATTAGCCATTTCAATCTTCAAAGTCTTGTTTATATAGCACTGAGATGTTGAACGTTGGATGCAATATTCTTGATTCAATGCTATTAACAAACTTTCCTTATCGAGCAGATCTTGTCTGGAATGAGGCCGTTGGTATTAATTTGCTTTCAATGCACAGTACCGTTGCTTACTTAATGCAAGTTCTGGCTTGGCTCATTCTGACTCTACTTAGCTGCTGATGAACTGTTGTATTTCTTTATCAGAGTGTTGAGCGCAGTTCTGTTCATCATACTTCAGCATATACGTGAATTAATCTTCTGATACTGACATTCTGATATGGAAACTTCTGATGCTGATGTCAGGAACCAAATTACTGATGCTGATTAGGTGTGATCCTGCTTATATTAATCAGAGTATCTGCAAGTCAGAACATAATAATTTTAGGCAGCAGATAGTTCATACATGAATCATATACATAATATATCTTTTCACTTTGTTATCATCAAAACTTAAATATAGGGTAGTAGATTCAAACTTTGTTCTAACACTTTTTCCTTTTAAAGACACCTAATAATCAACATGAACCATAAAAATATTTAATGATACTTGGACTATTTGGTTACTATCCTTGGCATTATGGAGTATTGGACTTCTTGGACTTAGGATTAGAGACCTTGGCCTATCTTGGAAACTTTGTGACTTTATTTGATATCTTGTCTGGAGTTCTTGAGGTTTACCTCGAGACATTAGGTTGTTTGTTTGTTTTGTGTGCAGGTTATTATGATTACATACTTTGTTTGTAATCTGGAATTCACCCGTATACAGCCGTTACTCTGCCCAATTTTTGCGAAGACTAAATACACTTGAAGTTTGATTCTCTCAAGAGGTCTAGTATCTTTGCTTGCTTGGTTTCAATCCGAAGAATGGGAATTCTATATTGACTCATAATGTCAAGTATTGGCTTCTTGTTGGTTAGATGGTTCTTATCCCTAGCTTTTACCTTATGCTTTAGGATAGTCTCTTCATCTCCTCCCATCTTCTTTAATTTCAAAAATCTTCTCCCTCCTTTTGAAAACCCTTCTTGTTTTGAAACTTGAACCATTTTCATAATAAACTTGGACTTTGGTCCATGCATTTTCAAAACATTTTCATGAATAAATTTCAATCAACTTAATAATACCTTGACATTTTTTGTGAGAAGACCAAAAGTAAATCAATCTCATTTCAAACCATTTTTTGCCACTTTGGCTTTTTATTTTAAAATCTTTCTCAAAAGATTAGACTCTTGTCAATCCTTGTAGTGATGCAAACAACTATACTTCTACAATGTGTAATAAAGAGATATATTTTCCACTTGGGTGTTGAGTGAGGCATTGTTGATTTTAAAATCCAAGCCATATCCTCCACTTTGAGATGATGCAAATTCTCCTTTCTCATGATTGTAGGTAGTAAGTATGTTTTCCACATGGACAATGACGATGATGTCTTATCTCATAAAATTAACCAACACACTTGTGTTTTAAATTTTTAAAAGAGGAACTGCGTGTACCCTAATCCCCTATTGCATGAAAGGTGGTACGTAGGAACTAAAGGTTCACAACCGCTGCAGGTTCAAAAATCATAAAAATATTTCTTTTCTCACCTCCACCATATATTTTATATATAACACATTTTCATAGCCAAAATATACAGATTTTTTTCAAAGAGGTTCCTGCGGAGTACCGTAGATGTTTAGGGTGCTAATACCTTCCCTTTGCATAACCAACCCCCTTACCTTGAATCTTTCCCCCTTTTTGGGTTATTCGCTCTTTTCCCATTCCTTTGGAAACAATAAAGCGCTGTGGCGATTTTTATTTTGATTTGTATAAAGTCTAGTCAATCCAATGGCTTAGCCTTGAACATTTCTACCGCTACAGAAAAATGACGACTTCACTGGGGAAAGATTGACCTCTTGCTGGTCCATCCCTAAGTGGGTTAAACCTATCTTTGTTTATATCTGTATATGTGTTATTGTGTTTATGTGTTATATTTTGTATATATGTTTGTCCGGATTTTCCTGGTTTACATGGTGCTTGGTGATTACTCATAAGTCCTATACCCGGACTTGGGCAAACTTTAAGATAGGATGGGCGGTATAGTCATGTTAACTTTGAGGGAGTAATCCCAAAAAAGGAGGCATGAGATCCCCCACTCAGTGGAGGCCCCTTTGACTGTAGTGTCGTTTACCGAGTAATCGGGAAGACGTACTGCTTTCGACCTGGGAGCCTGCTGAAGCTGAGGACCGTAGATTACCTAACCCATCTTGGCCTTTTAGGTGTAGTGCGGAAGCTATGACGGAGTAATCCGGAAGTAGTTATCACGCGATACTACGCTCAGACGAGTCTTTCTTGAGAATGTTACTATTTACCGAGTTAATCGGGAAGTTGGTAATATCCGAAGGAAGGATGTAGACTCTGGGAACCTCTAGAACCTTGTTCGGTAGGTGATAACCTTTTAAACCAACACCTTATGGGTAGTACCTTCGGCCTCATGCTCGTGACGTTGAACCTATGAACCCTATATGTGTGATCTTGTGTGTGATTGTTGCATCATGCATCCATGCACTCATAAGCATCTTTTAAAAAAAAATATTTCAAGGGATTTAAAGGTTGGCTATTTGTGAATATCTCAGGTACCTTTTACCATGGATTCTGGGAAGAGAAAGACCGGGAAATACAGTTTCAAGGATCCCAAGATAGATGAGTTGATCAGTCTAATTTCAGAGATTGAGTGTTCTGCAGACTTTCGGAAGAAGTATGGATCCATTATTCCTCTCATGAAGCTGGAGATGAAGGAGGGTATTCTCTCAACTTTGGTCCAGTTCTAGTGTATCACTGCTTTACTTTTCCCGATTATCAGTTGCTGCCAACACTGGAAGAGTATTCCTATCTATTGGATTTACCTGTTACTGATCGTGTTCCTTTTATTGGTTTGGAGGGTGAGCCAAGACCACATGAGATTGCTGCTTTGATTCATCTGGGGAAGTCTGAGGTGGAAGCCCATATGACTACCAAAGGAGGGATTAGAGGATTACCAGCTCAGTTCTTATTGGAGAAAGCTCGTTACTTTGCCAGGATGAAGAGTACAGTTGCTTTTGAGGCCATCTTTTCTTTACTCGCCTATGGATTATCCTTATTTCCTAATGTGGACAAGTTTGTCGACATTAACGCTATCAGGATTTTCATGATTGAAAACCCGATTCCTACACTATTGGGTGATGCTTATTACTCTGTTCATCTTCAGAGTTCCTATCATGGGGGAATGATTATCTGTTTCACGCCTTTGTTGTACCGTTGGTTTATCTCTCATATGCCTCAGTCCGATGCTTTTTGGGATGTCAAGAAGGAACCCTGTTGGGCTCCTAAGATCATGGCACTTACTCACTCGGATATTGATTGGTATCATCGAGCTTACCAAGATGTGGAGATTATTGACAGTTGTGGTAGTTTCCCCAATGTTCCTCTTCTTGGTACAAAGGGAGGAATTAACTATAACCCTGTTCTTGCACGGCGACAGCTTGGTTACCCGATGAGGGATAAACCAAATGATATTCATTTGAGTAGTTTCTTTCTAAAGGAAGGAGAAGACCACAGGGAAGCTAGGGATCAGATTGTGAAGGCCTGGCATCACATTCATAAGAAGAGTAGGAAGGATTTTGGACCTAGGGGTGTTGTTTCTTTGGAGCCATATCTCCAATGGATCCGATCGAGAGCCATTCAGTTGAAGATGCCATATACTCGGGAGATACCCATGCCTGATTTGTTTGTGAAGACCACTCCTACTTTATTAGATGATCTGGAAGAGCTGCAACTTGCTTTGGTTAGGATGCAACAGGAAAGGGATGCTTGGAAGAACAAGTTCCAGACTTTAGAGAGTTCCTACAGAGAAGACCTGAAGGAGAAAGATGATTTGATCGAGATCCTTTAGAGTTGAGCGGTGGAGTCTATGGAGAGGCAAGAGGATTTATTTTATCCTAAGACTCAAACAGGTGCTGATTACTCACTTCCTGCTTTAGATGATTGGAAGGAGATTGCCATCAAACATGTGGAAGAAAACCAGAGGTTGAGGGCTCAGATTGTCAGGCTCACAGGGAAGCACCAGCGTATAGATTGATCTCTATTAGTTCCTCTTCTCAGGATTTTAGATTGTATTCTCATCTTGTACTTGGGATCATTGAAACTTGTAATCCATTTTGAAGTTATTATAATGAAAATTTTCAGTATTTCAAAAGCTTTATTACTTTGACGTTTGCAATGTGTCAATAAACCATAAATCCCTTGAAATATTAAATGATAAAGTAAAAATAATCATATGCATTGCACATCATGCATCATATTGCACATATATCTTGCATTTGTTATTCATATCCAGGTGTCTTACCCAGCTTCTTTACTTCACCTTTGCAAGCTGACTCATCACTACAACACTCGGCTAATTTCAAAAAGAAGATGGACAACTTAAAACAAGAGAATCGCGAGCTGCGCGAAGAAGTTTCCGCTTTGAAGGCTGGCTTGACCAACTTGACTACTCTGATGGAAGCTCTGGTGGTTGCTCAGAATCAGCCATCGAGTGTTCAACCTCAACCAACAAGGGAAAATACTGAAGTTCCTACTGTTCCTGTATCCGCTACTCCGGATGTTGTTCAAAACCGTATGCCTCAGGGTTATCCGTGGGGAATGCCAGGGAATTTTGCACCTGATGGTTTCAATTTGGGCCCTCAAGATGCTCCAATGGTTCAAAATGTTGTTACTCCTGCACCTCCTGTGGCGCATACTATTCCTGCTGCACCTCCTTCGGTGAATTTGGTTCCGTTTGTTAATGAAGATATGTGTCGTCCTTTCCCTCCGCCGAGTGAAGACTTGGATCTTTATGACAGAATGGATGATTTCCAAGAGCAGTTTTATAGAATGCAAAGAGAGATGAAGGCTCTTAGGGGAAAAGAGTTATTTGGGAAGAATGTGAATGAACTGCGTTTGGTCCCGAATGTTAAAGTTCCTGCTAAGTTCAAGGTCCCGGAATTTGAGAAGTATAAGGGCAACACTTGCCCTCGTGCTCACTTGGTGATGTACGTGAGGAGAATGTCTACCCACACCGATGATCAACGTCTGTTGATTCACTTTTTCCAGGATAGTCTGACCGGCGCATCGTTGAAATGGTATATGAGCTTGGACAACGCCAACATCCATACTTTTAATGATTTGGGAGAAGCATTCATTAAACAATACAAGTACAATGTGGACATGGAGCCTGACCGTGACCAGCTTAGGGCCATGGTTCAGAAAGACATAGAATCGTTCAAAGAGTATGCGCAGAGATGGCGCGAAGTGGCTGCACAAGTGATTCCTCCCATGGAAGAGAAAGAAATGACTAAGATTTTTCTGAAGTCACTAGGCGCTTTCTACTACGAAAGGATGGTGGCGAGTGCGCCAAGTGACTTTACTGAAATGGTGGGCATGGGTGTCCGTTTAGAGGAAGCTGTTCGTGAAGGTCATTTATCTAAAGACGGGGACTCGTCAAATGGTGCTAAGAAGTATGGTGATAGTTCTTCCAAAAAGAAAGAGCAATACTCATACGCTATACTTCGTGGTAGGCAAGGTAGATCTCATAATAGGAATCAAGAAGTTGCTTCTGTGACTCCATTCGTCAATGATACTCCGACTTCTGTTGCATATCAGAGGGCACCTCAACAAGGAAATCAAGGGCAATGTCATCAGAGGGAAATGAGCTTTGATCCAATTCTAATGACATACACAGAGCTGTATCCTTCTTTGTTGAAGAAGAATCGGGTTCAAACCCGAGCTCAACCAGTTGTTCCTGAAAAACTGCCAAGAGGATATAAGGTTGACGCTTCCTGTGCCTTTCATCAGGATTCTCCTGGGCACGATTTAGAAGATTGCTTTGCTTTGAAGGTCGAAGTTCAGAGGTTGGTCCGAAGCGGTATCTTATCGTTTAAGGACATTGGCCCTAATGTTCAAAACAATTCGTTAACAGGGCATGAATGAATCTCTGTTATTGATAGTTCCAAAGCTTGGGAAATGTTACCTTCAGCACAAGTCCATATAAGAGATTCATCTTAGTTTATTAGCATTTTTACTGCTTTCTCATTTGTAATTTTTCTTGTTTATCATTGCACTGTTTGCATGTAAGAACTTGTTTGCATTTGAATGTTTAATTTTAATACAATGAGTATGTTTATCTTGAAGAAATTCATTCGTTTCACTCGTATTTGTTTTCAATTTTAAATTTCTTTATGATACCAACTTGTTACCCATTCTTTTGCCTAGGCAGAGATTGGGAGGAGGATGATGATATTAAAACACAAATTTTCTGGTTGTATGCTTTTGGATAAAACCCTGTTGACGATGTACAAGCATTGTTTCAAATCCTCAAACACTGGAGATATAAGGGAGTGAAACCTTTGTTAACCTATTTGAGCCTTGAAGTAGGAGTTTCTTTTTCTATTCATAAAAAAACCCTCATTTTTAACCCAGGGCAGGGTAGTGTTCAGTTAATTTGATCGAGCATTCAGAACTCATCAAGAGTGTGTATCTAAGGATACAACAATGGTTATCCCTCGAAAGGTTGAGGAAATTAAAAACCACAATGGTTAATCTTCACTTATTAGAAGGGTGTATCAATTGACGACATCTTAATGGCTATCTATTGCACACCATGAGATCAGCAGATGACGATACAACAATGGTTATCTCTCATCTACCCAGAAATAAGGAAGTCACAATTCTTCCGACAAGTCACAAATGACTCGAAGTCACGCGACATGTTCAAAAGAAAAAAGATAACATGAATAAAAAAATTATGATGAAAAAGAAAGAGACAAAAAGCCCCGCTAAGTCAGAACTTGAAAAAACAAGTCGCTTAGGCAAAAGTCAGGGCATCCCGTTGCACTTCAAAGTCAAAATCAAAAGGAATATGTCCAGAAAGCAAGGAAGAAATGAAAAGCCTAAAATGAGATAAAGGATTACAATGTGAAATCCTCAACAAAGAATAGGGTTGCGTGACAAGAAACCCAAAAGAAGCAGGAATGAGTGACTTGCATGTCCAAAGAAAACCTTGTTTGATTCCTCAACCATCCCGAAGTTTCTTTTGAGAGATGAATGTTCGTGTCAAGTTAACTGAACTTAGGACCGAAGAACATCATGAAGGGGGTGGGAACTAAATATTTTTGAGCCTTAAATCTTTTTTTCTAAAACCATGAACCGGGCCACGTTACAACCCTCAAAAGTCCTAATTGAAACAAGGTTTATTTTGAAAGCATACTCCAATGAGATAGTGTTTCCTGACTCCCATTAATTTTGCTAAATTGATGTGATTGGTATCATATGCTTTTGTTATCTTTCATACAAAAAATCCATGTCGTATCCTGGCTAGTGATTCATTCACAAGGTTTTGCGACATCTTTTCAAATAAAATCTTCAAGACTTACATAATTGTTGCATTAGAATTTTCATTCTTAGAATAAACATTTTCTGCTTGTAAATCAACTACTTTATTACATTTCAGTATCAGTAAAAGGCATGTTGCCGAGAAGAGTTATGGAGCAAAGAGGATGTAACATTCAGCCAATCTAAGGCAGTTACTTCAAGATTCAACAAATCTCTAGAAGTCATTCGATCAGAAAGGTTATCCTAAAAGCATGTAGATAAGGGCAAGTTATGAAAGTTACCTGGATCAGCACGGTAAGCTTGGGACACCAGATTGGTTTCCAAGGGTGTTGTACCCCAAAATTTGCCCTCCCATTTCCTCAACATTTTCTCATCACAAGATCCTTGGAGCTCAAGATCCAGTTAGGGTTCCCTCTGCTCAAGACTTCTCCTTGCACTGTTGACCCAAATTAGGGTTTGTGTTTGCACAAAGATATTTTGACCTAAAATGCCTAAGATAACTTTTATGCTTCATGTTGGACTCCCAAGTTTATCCATACCAAGTTTCAAGTCTTGATTCCAAGTTTTGCCCAGTCAATTGGACAGTTGACCTAGAAATCAGCTGTATTGGGGAAAAAGTCAACTGTGGCCAATTGACAGTCAAATCTCATGAAAATTGACCCACATCAACATTATGAACTCACATGGACCATTTGATCAAGTTTGGATCACAATTCCACAAGAAATTTGATCAGATCACCAAAAGGGCAAAATGGTCATTTTTAGGGTTTTGACTGCACAAAGGCAATTTTTGACTGTTTGACCTAGCCAATGGAAAACCAAACTCACATATGGACTCAAGGACCCCATGTAATTTTCTTGACATACTCAACAAGTTCAAAAGATCCCAAATGCACAAGATTGACAGTTGAATTTCCCAATCAATTGATCAATTTTGACTGTATACTGAAAAGTCAAACTTTGACTTTTTGGTCAAAATCAAGTGTCAAGATTCATTTTTCATCAAAACATGCCAAATCATGAAACTTGTTCATCAATAAATCAAGAATTGCAAATTAGGGTTTGAAATGAAGATTTTTCATAACTTAGAATTTTTCTAAGTTATGAAAAACCCTAATTTTTTCCTAACTTTGTCCCACTTTCTCACCAAGATTCATTTGGATTCAAGCAAAACTAAAAACATGAAAGTTGTAGTCCATTGCAAAATCTACAACTTTGATACACAAAGTTTTCCCAAAAGAAGCTTGTATCTCAAGTTACAATTTTTGGAACAAGGGTACCAAACCATTCTTAACTTAGAGAAAATTTGACCTATTTTAGGCAAGGTTTTTACCTAACTTCAAGACCATTTTTCACATACTTCCATTTGGAATTTCAATTTGCATTTCAAAGATGGATTGTAGTACACATTCCAAGATTTCCAAAATGTCCAAGAACTCATCAAACAACCTCATGGTTAGGGAGAATCGAATTTGGCAAGTTGGGAAAAACTCATTTTGTTCATGACCAAGTTACATGTCCATAACCTTGCATTTTTGAACTCAGCATGCCTTAAGCTAGATTACAGGTCTTTTATCTCATCTACACTCCATAATTTAATGTCAATCCTTTGTGCCAAGGTGTTGTTCTATGAGTTTGGACATTGTATGCAAGATTAAGCCATTTTTAGATAAAGCATAATATCCATTTTAGAAAAGTTGCACTTTATGTCAATTAACAATCCAAGAAAGTACAGTGCAAATCTCTTTGGCACAAGTTTATGAGCTAATTACACTGATCAAGGCCAAGGTATGCAGCACATTAGGGGGGCCTCTACAAGCTAGAAACTCAACTTGGCCTTTTGTTGCTTAAGTAAGAAGAAACATAGCATAACATCACACATCTATCATTCCTGTAAACCAAGCCTTAAGCAAAGACTTTGTACACTTTCTAAACATCCTAACTGAGCTAGAACACGAGCCAATCATCTCCATTGCCTTCTAAAACACATAATCAGCCTCAAACTGCCCAAACAGAGTATCTGCTGCAGATTGAGTTCCATAGCTCAATTCTTTCATGCATTCCTGCTAAAATCACTTCAAACACATCCCACATCATTCCCTGAAGCTATTCCAAACCTCAAACACGACCTGTAACACTCCCATTTAACATCACCATTTTCATTTTTCTGTTTTGCAGGTGGAGTTCTATAACTCGATTCAGCTAGTTTCAAAGCAAAGTAAAACTTGGAATAGCATCCCTGGACATCAAGGAAGCTGTACCAATCATCACCTTGCACTGAAAGTACCTCCATCAACAGATACAACTCCAACTGAACAGGTAAGTTCATGAACTCGTATCTCTCTATCCAGGCATTGTTAGCTTTAGGTTTGTGAAGAAAATATGTCACATTCATAGCCCTGAACATGCCCATGTAATTAGTTTTCATTTATATTATGTGTGCTGTGAGAATTTAATGTCTGAACATGGAACAAAAACTAGGTCAGGAATTGGGGGAGAAGAAATTCTCTCTCATCTTAGAGAGTTAAGTCAAGTTCTTTATATGTCTGGATTCGTCTCTTAATGCTCTACATTTTTCATGTTGTGAGTTTTGCTTGAAAGTCTAGGAATTGGAAGATAGAAAACGCGTGTTCATTGTTGTTCATACAGTCTGGAGGTTGAAGAAGGACTTTTTGGGCTGGGATCTGTTTCATATTTCTTTTTGCACCCTTTTGTTACTTTTAAACCCCCCTGGCCCATTATGCTTATTTTTATGATTTTTTGATCTTTTTTTTTTGTTCTGACTTATTTATTTTTATAATAATATTAAAAATATAAAAAATATTTTTCACACCATTTTTATATTTATTAGGCATTTATTTGTTTAGATTAATATTTGTACATAAATAAATATTTACATACTTTTATTTAAAAAATACTAAAATAATGCAAACACATTTATTTTCCATTTTTATTTTATTTTATCTTCTGAAAATATTTTATATAAAATATACCTTTTTTTTTTATAAATATTAAATATTATTATTTTGTATATATTCAATATATTTAATAAATAATACAAATGCATATATATATATATTAATATGTTTAGGGTAGAAATACAAAATATACACATCTTTATTTTTATTAATATTTAATATTAGAAATACCTTTTTACAAATATACTTCATTTTTATTTTATTTTTATACATAACTAATGAATATTGTACACATTAAATGATTAATACCCTTTACTTAATAAATTAGGGTTTTGCCCTAAATACATAAAATCCAAAAATAAATACTTTTTATTTTGTTTATTTGACATATAAAAATACCTTTTTTTCATACATATAAAAAACATTTTTTGCATTTTGCATATTTATTCCATTTTTATTTAATTGTTGTATATTAATTACCTTGTATAATTCCAAATTGATGTAATAGTCTAGGTTTAAATTCCTTGTCAAAATACCCCCATTTGAACATTTGTACCCCCCATTCCCATATTGTGTTGTAATAACTTAGGAACTTTATTTTTCGCACTTTAATGCTTTCTAATTATACCATGTTAGAATTAGGGTTTGTATGCGAATCAAAAATAACAAAAATAGTTTGACCTAATTTCAAGATAAACAAGCATGAAAATGGACAACACTAATCACACTTGCACCCCTAGGGTATTCCACTTGTTGCCTTCAATAATGGGCCATATTGCATGTTAGGTCTCTTTGGGCAAAACAAAAAAACAATCAAATGATCATAGTCCCTCGATGACGCTTTCGAAAGTTGCCTAAAAATGATCAAGTCCCTTAAAGAAAACATTGCCCAAAGATACTTGGCACCATTGCAACTATGGTCTAAACGATGACCCGCGCCCGTCCCTTTCATATCCTAACACAAGATTGTCCACCAAATGTAATGGTGGAACAAACTTGTTAAAAGGGTTAAAAACATAGGAGAAATCTTTGAGAAATTTAGGAGTAGATAACCTCTTAGTTACTTGAATCAAACTTGCAAAACAAAACACTTGCCTATTTCTAAAACCACACATCACTACACTTTCAAAACAACTTTCAAAAACAAATGAAAACCTTTTTAAAAGACATACACCTTTGTATACATCCCAACATGGATCATTACAAAGGTTGCCACCACATTGGCCTCTTTTCAAAACATTTTCAAACCCACGCACACAAAGCACCATTTCAAACAATTGAAAATCAAGGCAAGTTGATCTAAGCAAGTAACTAAGAGCCCATGGATAACCATGGATAGAAAGGGTGCTAATACCTTCCCTTTCTATAATCTACTCCCCGAACCGAAGAAAACATCTCAAAGGTTTTTGCTGTGCTTTTTAACCTTTCCTTAGGATAAAATAAAAAGTCGGTGGCGACTCTTGCTCAACCGAAACATTTGCGAAAACAAACGCAAAACCCTAGTCAGTTCTCCCACCGTATCACAGAACTGGCGACTCTGCTGGGGAATAATTTAAAAGTGGAGTAACCTTAGGGCTTAGATCACCCTCTTGCATGACTAATTGTTTGATTTGATTGCTTTATATTTTGGCTCTCTTGTTTGGGTTTGTAATCCTACACCCGGATTTTGGGAAACATTCATAGATAGCAATACGTTGTGGAAACTGTGCGGGGTATACCGACACGGTCGAAGCAATAGCTATATTAGTGCGACATATTTGTGAGTACCGGTAACCCTTGAGTTCAATCAAGGAGAGTACGGGGCCGCTGAGTGATGTCACTAAGCACTAATGACCTAGAACCTTACTTGACCATCTTGGCCTTTCATTAGGGGTAGTGAGATGACCGGCTTTGGTGCAGTCCGAAGTTGGTAGATACTCGATACTACACTCATTGAGGGTTGTTTTCTTGGAATATTTTGGTCGTTAGTTAAGTGGCTAAACCAAAACAATGAACAATGAAAACAATCCAATGATATTGAGCTCCTTAGAACCCGGTTACTATTTATAGGACAGGTTTTTAAGCCAACTACACTCAAGAGGGTACTTACCTATGAAACCCCATGCAAGCCTGAAACTAGGGTTTGGTGTGATTTGCCTGTACATATGTTTGTGCATACATCATGAACATCATAAAGCATCATATGCATTTACTAACCACTTCAAGGGTTTAGATCTTCATCTTTGTTCTTGTTTTGTAGGTCATGGAAATTCCTCGCAGAAAAACCATCCAAGTTAACCTTGTGAGGATCTCTCCTCAACTCAAGGAGCTCACCTCAAGAATTCCGGAAAGCTCATCCTTCAGTGAAAGACATGGTAGACTGCTCAGCTTAGTCAACACCAACATTGAAGAAGACATGATGAAAGTGCTATTCCAGTTCTTTGACCCTCTTCACCACTGTTTCACTTTCCCTGACTATCAGTTGGTACCCACTTTGGAGGAATTTTCTCAACTCCTGAGAATTCCTATCCTCAATCAACTACCTTTCAATGGTACGGAAAAGGAACCAAAGCCTGAAGATGTTGCTCGAGCATTACATTTACAGCCTTCTGACATCAAGGGGCATTGGGAAACTAGAAGCGGTGTCAAAGGCTTCTTAGCAAAATTCTTGTTTGAGAAGGCACAAGAGTGTTGGAATTCATTGGACCTACAAGCCTTCGAAGAGATTGTGGCACTCCTTATCTATGGGTTGGTCTTGTTCCCAAATTCTGACCAATTGGTAGATGTCAACGCCGTCAAAATCTTCTTGTCCAGAAATCCAATACCAACATTGCTTGGGGAAATTCTTCACTCATTTTACACACGAACAATGAGAAAGAGGGGTGTTCTCATGTGCTGTACTCCTCTCCTTGCAAGGTGGTTTATTTCGCACCTTCCACAATCTGTCTTGAAGAATGACCAAGGCTCAAGGTGGTCCCAACGATTGATGACTCTTACTCACTCTGATGTACATTGGTGTTCTCGGTCCAGAGAAAATGTCATCATCATCGATCGTTGTGGAGAGTTCCCTAATGTTCCTTTACTTGGAATCAGAGGGGGTATCACCTACAACCCTTGCCTAGCTTTGAGGCAATTTGGATATGCACGAAGAGATGGACCTCACGACATGTTGATTCCTGACCTAGTTTTTGACTTCGACAATGATGCGCAAGGACTTCGCCAAAGATTCATCAGAGCTTGGAGGATGCCCAACAAGGTTGACATCAAGACACTGGGACACAAGAACTCCATCCCTCTTGAACCTTATCTCAAGTGGGTACGAGCCCGAGCCCAGAGTCTAATGATGCCTTATCCTCATGTTCTCCCTGTGATTAAAGAGCCCGTCAAGGAAGGAGAGGTTCCCTACACCATCCTACATCCTGACATGCCTACATCGTGGGAGGAGATGCAGAAGAGTTGGATCCAACTCAAGGAGGAACGGAACACTTTTGAAGCCAGCTTCTACGCCAGTGAGAAGAAGGTTTTAGAGCTCACCCGCCGACTCCATGAGCAAGAGGCCCTCAACACCTACATTGGGCCAAAGAGGATGCGCAACGTCTTTTTACCTTGAGAAGTTGTTTTTGTAATATTTGGCCCATGGGGCATTTATGTACTAACAAATTGCTTCTTATTAATATGACGTGCGTTCTTTTTTGTCTGCAACAATTGTGAATTTCTAAAATCCTTGAATGCATTGCATAGATAGCATCTCATGCATCATGTGCATAACAGGTACCCTTTCTTCTACAGGTTGCTTAATCTTCTTCGCTATTTATTTTGAACAGTCATCATGAATCCAGACTCATCCAGTGAGCAAGCAATCAAGGCCCTTCAGGCCCAAAGTGCCCAGTTTCAAGAGATGGTCCTAATCCTGGCCCAAGGTCAGCAAGAGTTGAAGGCTCTGCTCCTAAAGAAGAAGAAGAAGAAGAGGACTGTGTTGTTCAATACTGGATGCAGGTTTGGGAACACACTCCATAACGAGGCTGATCCAACTACTTCCTCTGCAGAGAAAGACAGTCCCCAAGGGGGAGGAGCTCCTAGTCCTGCAGTCTCTGACAACGAGACGGATTACAATGACGAACAATACCCACTCGCTGCTGACAGATACAAGCAATTAGAAGATCGCTTGAGTGCCATGGAGATTCAGAATGTGCCGGGGCTGGATTTCAGAGATTTAGGGTTATCTTCTGGGGTAGTAATCCCACACAAGTTTAAGGCGCCTGCCTTTGCCAAATATGACGGGGCTTCCTGTCCAAAGCTACATCTAAGGTCGTACGTAAGGAAGATCCAACCTTACACGGCAGACAAAAATCTCTGGATCCACTTCTTCCAAGATAGCCTTTTGGGGTCACAACTTAAGTGGTTCTATCAGCTAGATGGAACCAGTATCCGACATTGGGAAGATTTGGCGACCGCATTTTATAGACAATATCAATACAATTCTGACCTCACTCCTACGCGTACCCAACTTCAGGGTATGTCTCTAGGAACGGGCGAAGGGTTCAAAGAATATGCATAAAAATGGAGAGATTTGGATGGCAGGGTGCAGCCTCCATTGACTGATCGTGAGCTGGTTGACATGTTTCTAGGGACCTTGTCTGGTCCATTTTTCAATCATCTGGTTGGCAATTCCTCAGCTGGGTTTACGGATTTGATCCTGACAGGTGAAAGGATAGAAGCTGGCATCAGGTCAGGAAAGATACAAAAAGCTGCCTCAAGTACTGAGAAGAGGCCTTTAAAGAAAGAAGCAAGTGCCATCTATGGTCCTAGAAGACAAGTCAAGCCAGAAAGCCGCCAAGCCGTCAATGCTTTGGTCATTTCAAAACCTGTTGCTGCTCCTTAGTAGTACAATCAACAAAGAGGTGAAAGGCCCAAGAGGCAGTATACTCGGCTGAGTATGACCTTGTCACAAATCTTACCGCAACTGTTATCAACCAACTTGGTGACCATCAAAGAGGCTCCGAAGGTCGTGAACACTGCATCTCCTAAATATAACCCAAATGCCCGTTGTGCTTATCATTCTGATAGCCCCGGGCATACTACTGATGATTGCTGGGCCCTGAGAAATAAGGTGCAAGACCTTATCGATGTGAAGGAAATTCAGTTTGAGGCGCCTGAGAGGCCAAATGTTGTAACTGCTCCTATGCCCCAGCATAGAGTAAATGCCGTCGAGGAAGATTTGTATGCTGTTTCGGTGAATGATGTTACTACCCCTCTTTTGACTGTTAAGAGGAACTTACTACTAGCCGGTTTATTTCTAGGTTGTAGCAAGGGTTGCCTCCTGTGTGCTGTTATCCCTACCGGTTGTCCGCTGCTGAAATCAGGCATCTAAAGCCTGATGGATAGCAAAGAAATTCTGTTCAAGAAAACTGCTGTTCCGTTTGTTTCCGCTGAAGAAGTATCTGTCGTCACAATTTTCAACAATCCTACCAAGGCTCTCCCAAGGAAGCCAGTCCAAATTATGTCTGTTGCACCCATTACTATTACTGTTCCGGGGCCTCTCCCCTATGAATCTAACAAGGCTGTCCCATGGCACTATGGGGCAGACGTGTATGTGCTTGGAGTGAAGCAGGAGTTCAACACCAGTACCAGTATTAGTAACATCACTGGTCCCGCCAAGATTACTCGCAGTGGCAGGCTCTTCTCGCCTGACATTGCACCACCAGTTATCCGAAAACCTCTTATCATCACACCCGCAAGTGTGCATGTTCCAAATCAAGTTCCTGTGTCTACTACTGCCGCCGAGTCCTCCGATGCTCGGGGCAAAGAAGTTGCTACCGATTTGCCTGCCAGGACGGAGGCACCAAAAAAGACTGCCGTTGAAGCCTCCCAACAAGAGATGGAGGAAATCCTTAAAATCATTAAAAAGAGTGACTTCAATGTCGTTGAACAGTTGGGGCATACCCCCTCCAAAATCTCTATGCTATCATTGCTGCTATGCTCAGAGGCCCATGCAAAGGCCCTGATTTCATTTCTGAAAACGGCCCATGTGCCGCAAGAGACCTCTGCAGATCAATTCACTGACTGTGTGGCTAATTTGACAGTTGACAATGGCTTGGGGTTCTCGGATGCTGACCTTACCGCCAAAGGGAAAAATCACAATGATGCCCTGCATGTCTCTATAGAATGCAGGGGCACTACTCTCGCACACGTGTTGGTGGACACCGGTTCTTCCCTGAATGTTTTGCCCAAGAAGGCCTTAGATCGCTTGGATTGTGAGGGCCTGGAATTGAAACCTAGTAACATCATTGTTAGAGCCTTCGACGGTTCTAAGAGGATGGTGCACGGTGAGGTAGACATTCCTATCCGTGTGGGTTCCCAAGTCTTCGACTCAACGTTCTATGTAATGGATATCCGTCCATCTTATTCCTGCTTGTTGGGTCGACCCTGGATTCACAAGGCTGGGGCAGTAACATCCACTCTACACCAGAAGCTCAAATACCCTGTTAAAGGGAAGATTGTTACTGTGCAGAGTGAGGAGGAATACATGGTAAGTCACTTGAATTCATTCCGGTATATCGAGATGGACGGGGAGTTTATTGAAACCCCCTTTCAGCATTTTGAGGAGGTACCTCTGACATTGGCATCAGCTGAAACAGTGGTTGAAGAAGACTTTCCCTTGAAGATGGCTTCCCTGAAGGATGCCCGGGCAGTGATTGAGAAAGGCAAATGTGCAAACTGGGGTCAGCTTCCTGACTTCACTCAAAAGACCGACATGTTTGGGCTGGGCTTCACTGCAGAGGCTCAGAGGGTTGTGCGCAAAGAAAGGATCAGAAAGGCTCCAGTGTTCATAACCCATCCAAGGGTGAATGCTATCTAGGAGGACGTAGAGGAAGCAGAGTTTGACAGTTAGATCTATCCAACCACCAACAACGGACCAAGCAACTGGACGGCAAAGGATTTTACACCTATTACATTTGTCACGCAGTAATTAACTCTTTTGATTTTCAATTTGTAACAAACAATATGTTGAAACTTTTATTGGCTCGGTGTCCTACCCGGGGCACCGTGGCTCCATTTGTGAGGGATTTTTGTATGACATTTCCATATATCATTAATCAAAACATTGAATGTTTGTTGCATTTCAAATCTTGTGCTCTTTTTCTTTGTGTTATATATTGCAAAACAGCTATATTTACACACACTCACTTATACCGGTTTCAATCCACTCTGGATCTCACTGGTAACTGCTCTGCTACTGCCAGTTATGACTTCGAAAATCCGATCAACTTGGCCAAAGACGAAGGTGAAGATGATTGCGAAGTGCCTGGTGAGCTCGCAAGACTGCTACTCCAGGAAGAAAGGGCAATTCAGCCGCATGAAGAGCCGGTGGAAACAGTGAACCTGGGTACTGAGACAGATAGAAAAGAAGTCAAGATTGGTGCCAATCTAGAGCTCAGCGTGAAGCAACGATTGATCCAGATGCTGCATGATTACATGGAAATCTTTGCTTGGTCTTACGAAGACATGCCTGGTTTGGATGCCGACATTGTAGTTCATCACTTGCCGACCAAAGAAGACTGCCCTCCGGTGAAGCAAAAGGTCCGCCGTATGCGTCCAGAGATGTCCGAAAAGATCAAAGCTGAGGTTATGAAGCAATTCGATGCCGGGTTTCTAGCAGTGACTTCTTATCCTCAATGGGTTGCCAACGTGGTGCCGGTGCCGAAGAAGGACGGTAAGGTCAGAATGTGTGTCGACTACAGGGATCTAAACAGGGCAAGCCCCAAGGATGACTTTCCCCTACCTCACATCGACGTTCTTGTTGACAATACTGCTCAACACAAGGTGTTCTCCTTCATGGATGGTTTTTCAGGGTATAATCAGATCAAGATGGCTCCGAAAGATATGGAAAAGACTACCTTTGTGACTCAGTGGGGAACCTTCTGCTACAAGGTCATGCCATTCGGGTTGAAAAATGTTGGGGCAACCTACCAACGCGCCATGGTTGTTTTATTTCATGATATGATCCACCATGAGATAGAAGTGTATGTCGATGATATGATTGCCAGGTCCCAAACTGAGGAGGAACACCTTGACCATCTGCGGAAGCTGTTTGATCGACTGAAGTTGTACAAGCTGAGGTTGAATCCAAACAAATGTACCTTTGGGGTGAGGTCCGGAAAATTGCTAGGTTTCATTGTAAGCGATAAAGGTATTCAGGTGGACCCTGCCAAGGTAAAAGCCATACAAGAGATGCCGACTCCCAAGACAGAGAAAGAAGTCAGAGGCTTTCTGGGACGACTAAATTACATTGCCCGATTCATCTCACATCTAACTGCTACCTGTGAGCCAATCTTCAAATTACTGAAGAAAGATCAAGTAGTACGTTGGAACGATGAATGTCAGGCCGCTTTCGAAAAGATAAAGGAGTATCTCCAGGAGCCACCCATTCTTATGCCACCAGTGGAAGGGAGACCTCTGATACTATACTTGACAGTACTTGACAACTCGATGGGGTGTGTGATGGGGCAGCATGACGAGTCTGGCCGAAAAGAGCACGCTATTTATTACCTGAGCAAAAAGTTTACCGACTGTGAGTCTCGTTACTCACTGCTCGAGAAAACTTGCTGCGCTCTGGTATGGGCTGCTCGCCGGCTGAGACAGTATATGCTGACTCACACTACTCTGTTGATTTCAAAGATGGATCCCATCAAGTACATATTCGAAAAGCCTGCTCTGTCTGGAAGAATAGCAACATGGCAAATGATCTTGATAGAATATGATATCCAATACACGACTCAAAAAGCAATCAAGGGAAGTGTATTGGCAGATCATTTGGCACACCAACCTGTGGACGATTACCAATCATTGAACTTTGAATTTCCGGACGAAGATATCATGGTAGTAACTGATTGTGAAGTACCTGGACCGGATGAAGGACCTGAGAAAGGATCCCGATGGTCTATGCATTTCGACGGAGCCTCAAACGCTTTGGGTAACGGTATTGGTGCTGTAATCATATCCCCCAAAGGAACTCATACTCCACTCACTGCCCGGCTGTGTTTCAACTGCACCAACAATATGGCAGAATATGAGGCGTGTATCATGGGTCTTCAAGCTGCAATCGATTTAAGGATCAAGTTTCTGAGTATCTTCGGAGATTCCGCTCTCGTGATCAATCAGATCAAAAGCGAGTGGGATACGAAACACCCAAATCTTATTCCTTACAAGGAGTATGTGTTGACTTTGCTTCCCCACTTTGAAGAGATAACTTTCGAACACTTCCCAAGAGAGGAGAATCAGCTAGCAGACGCACTAGCTACGATGTCTTCAATGTTCAAAGTCAAATGGGACAATGAAGCTCCCCGGATCATTATCTGGAAGTTGGACGAACCTGCATACTGCTGCGATCTTGAGGCCGAAAAGGTGACTGAAAAACCCTGGTATCATGAGGTGAAGAGATACTTGGAAGCTCAGGAATACCCTGAAGGTGCATCTGTCAACGACAAGAAGTTCATGAGAAGGTTTGCGGCAAAATTCTTCCTCAGCAACGGCATTCTCTACAAACGGAATCATGATTCAACTCTACTGCGTTGCATGGATAAGGCTGAAGCAGAGAAGATCATGATAGAACTGCATGAAGGTACATTCGGAACACATTCCAGTGGACATACCATGGCAAAGAAAATCCTTCGGGCAGGATATTTCTGGTCCACGATGGAAGCCGACTGTTACCAACATTCTCGAACTTGTCACAAATGCCAGATCTATGCTGATAAGGTGCACATCCCTCCGGTTCCTCTGAACGTCCTGACGACACCTTGGCCTTTTGCAATGTGGGGCATCGATATGATCGGTGAGATTCGACCAACGGCATCCAACGGGCATCGTTTCATCCTAGTAGCAATTGATTACTTCACGAAGTGGGTTGAGGCAGCTTCCTATGCCACAGTAACCAAGAGCGTCGTGGCACGTTTCATTCGGCATAACCTGATCTGTCGGTATGGCGTCCCAGAAAGAATCATTACGGACAATGGTACCAATCTTAACAACAAGATAATCACTAAACTCTGCGAGCAATTTAAGATACAACACCACAACTCTTCTCCTTACCGGCCGAAGATGAATGGAGCTATCGAAGCAGCTAATAAGAACATCAAGAAAATTGTGCAGAAGATGACAGTGACCTACAAAGATTGGCACGATATGTTACCGTTTGCTCTTCATGGGTACCGTACCTCAGCAAGGACGTCAACCGGGGCAACTCCTTTTTCCTTGGTCTATGGCATGGAGGCGGTCTTGCCGATTGAAGTCCAGATACCCTCTCTCCGGATAATGAAGGATGCAAATTTGAGTGAAGATGACTGGATCCAAACTCGACTTGATCAATTAAACCTGATTGACGAAAAGAGACTCACCGCTATCTGTCATGGTCAGACGTACCAAAAACGGATGATCAGGGCATTTAACAAGAAAGTCAGACCACAAGAGTATCAAGTTGGGGACCTGGTAATCAAGCGCATCATCCTTCCTCAAAGTGATCCCCGGGGCAAATGGACCCCTACATATGAA
The DNA here is from genome assembly GCA_948472305.1 of Vicia faba. Classification (NCBI taxonomy): domain Eukaryota; kingdom Viridiplantae; phylum Streptophyta; class Magnoliopsida; order Fabales; family Fabaceae; genus Vicia; species Vicia faba. The sequence continues at coordinate 429,299,430 of OX451736.1, read as the reverse complement.
GGGCCATTTGTGGTTAAACATGTGTTCTCAGGAGGAGCCATGATTCTAACCACCATGGATGGTGACGACCTTCCTCACCCCGCCAATGCAGACATAGTAAAAAGATACTACGCATGAATAAAAGACCCGCTAGGTTGACATACCTAGGCAAAAATAAGGGCTTCCCGGCGAACCAAAAGGGTTCGGGCAAAAATAAGGGACGAAATGAAAAAAATCTGTACACCCGGCAAGTCGAAAACCTGAAAAGGCGGCTTGGGCAAAAATGGGTATCCCGGTGGACTGAAAACCCGAAAGGGCGGTCCAGGCAAAAGTTAGGGATAAAGCGTAACACTGTGTCTCGTTGGATCACTCTGTATCCAGAATTCGGCATCAATTATCTGGCTCAGACTTCGGCATCGATCAATCAGCTTCATCTTTAACTAAGCAGCAAAGTGATGAGACGCTTGAAGACATAAAGGCGATAGCAGAGTTGGAACCCAGTGGGAATATTGTGCACATAGCTGTTTTGTTTCCTTTTCAAAATTGTATAAACTTTATGTTATTCGGCGGTGTTCCCTTACTAGGACGTCGGCCTCTTATACAAAAAAACGCCTATTTTCAGGCAAACTTCAAAATCAATACAAATTCACTTTTTCAAACAAATTGCCAACTGTTTTTCCCTTTTCTGTTTTGTATTGCGAAGAACGTCCAATGTTCATTTTTGATATATGCATTTGACATTAAATTGCTAATTCATAAACACTTGCATATGAAACAAAAGACTAATTACAGGTGACATCAGAAACAGGGGCAATGTAAAGTTGTCTGATGCAGTCTGGTTGCTTTGTCCGCCGAAGTACCAAGGTAGGTTCAACTGAAGAATGTGACCAAGTTATCTCAACTCCCCGCAGAGTAAGACAAGATTCAGCAATACTTTCCCCAAGTAGAGTTGGTTCCCTATCAATCCTGAAAAGGCACAATATTCCCCTAGCAAGTCAACAATACTCTCCTCCAACAGAGTTAGTCTACGGTCAGCATGAAGGAAGTTGTGTATCCCCAGAAGATATCAACATTCCCCAGTGGAGTATAGGCATTCATCAGCAAGCATCCCCGGCATTCTTGACCTAAGATTGTTCTCCGGCGGAGTATCAACACCCCAGTACAGTCTGAAAAGTTTCCCCAAGAAATCGGAATCCGTATCCCCAACAGGTCTTGAAGCTTATCCCCAGTAGATTCTGGAAGCTTATTCCCTGTAGAGTACGGACTTCTCTCCCGAGCTTTATTCAAAGTTATTCCTCACAAGGGCTTATAATTGGTTTATCCTCATCTAATTACCAGGGAAGATCGTCCTCAGCGAAGTTCTTCCTATCCCCAGCGGAGTTCATCAAAGTTCCCCAACATAACCTATCAACACAATCCCCAGTGGAGTTTATCATTGTCGTCCCCAGCAGAGTCCATCATTGAAATCCTCAGTGAAGCTCTCGTCAAACTTCAGCAAAGTATCTCTTCCACAGAGCAATTCCCCTCAGAGTAATCTCTCCAACAAGCTTATTCCCCAACGGAGTCATCTTCTCCTACCGGTGTATTCTTGCAACCAAGTCCCTAGCGGAAGCGAAGAACTCTACTCTTAAACATCAGCCCGGGATTTAATTCCCTGACCGGTCGTCAAGGATTTATTTTCCTAAGACGAAAATACATTCATAAACACTTCATATTTCATACATCTTGCTTACATACATGATAAAGTGCATACAACACTATCTCATTTTGAACATCATGACATCATGCATTTCATACATCATGACATTGCATACAACTGATGTTTTGCCTTTCAGGGAAAAAGACAACCTAAAAGACAACTACCTTCAACTGTCACAATTCCAGATTCGATTCCTGTATCTAGCCAGGGCACATCTGTGAGTGATCAATTTCCAGACTCGATTCATGTATCTAGCCAGGGCACGTCTGAAGAGTTTGAAGATTCGATTCCTGTATCCAGCCAGGGCATATCTATCAACTGTCACAATTCCGGATTCGATTCCTGTATCTAGCCAGGGCACATCTGAAGATTTTGAAGATTCGATTTCTGTATCCAGCCAGGGCATATCTGTTGACGACTATTTCCAGACTCGATTCCTGTATCTAGCCAGGGCACGTCTGAAGAGTTTGAAGATTCGATTCCTGCATCCAGCCAGGGCATATCTATCAACTATCACAATTCCGGATTCGATTCCTGTATCTAGCTAGGGCACGTCTGAAGAGTTCCAGATTTGATACCTATATCCAGCCAGGGCATATCTGCGAGCAACTGATTGTAGATTCGACACCTGTTTCTAGCCAGGGCATGTCTGCATGAGGAGATTAAAGATCAAACACCTATAACAAGCCAGGAAAACATCTGTCTTTCTCAAAATACACAAGTTCTCGCTAAGGAATCTCTTATGCGATCAACACTTCTAAATGGCATCTATAAGCCCATTCCTGACAAAGTTCTGTCACGTCTCCAGATGGCATCTATAAGCCCATCTCCCTATCCACCATCTCTCCAAATGGCATCTATAAGCCCATTCCCGACATCACATTGCTGATACTCCAACATGCGAGTGCAAATTTCTGGGCACTCTAGTGTCCAATCTCCTTTTACCCTCGAGTCACAAAAGGAAAACTTGCCAATCTAACTCTTCAGGTTCAAGAAGATTGAACAGGGGCAACTGTTGTACCCCAAAATTTTCCCTCCCATTTCCTCAACATTTTCTCATCACAAGACCCTTGGAGCTCAAGATCCAGTTAGGGTTCCCTCTGCTCAAGACTTCTCCTTGCACTGTTGACCCAAATTAGGGTTTGTGTTTGCACAAAGATATTTTGACCTAAAATGCCTAAGATAACTTTTATGCTTCATGTTGGACTCCCAAGTTTATCCATACCAAGTTTCAAGTCTTGATTCCAAGTTTTGCCCAGTCAATTGGACAGTTGACCTAGAAATTAGCTGTATTGGGGAAAAAGTCAACTGTGGCCAATTGACAGTCAAATCTCATGAAAATTGACCCACATCAACATTATGAACTCACATGGACCATTTGATCAAGTTTGGATCACAATTCCACAAGAAATTTGATCAGATCACCAAAAGGGCAAAATGGTCATTTTTAGGGTTTTGACTGCACAAAGGCAATTTTTGACTGTTTGACCTAGCCAATGGCAAACCAAACTCACATATGGACTCAAGGACCCCATGTAATTGTCTTGACATACTCAACAAGTTCAAAAGATCCCAAATGCACAAGATTGGCAGTTGAATTTCCCAGTCAATTGATCAATTTTGACTGTATACTGAAAAGTCAAACTTTGACTTTTTGGTCAAAATCAAGTGTCAAGATTCATTTTTCATCAAAACATGCCAAATCATGAAACTTGTTCATCAAGAAATCAAGAATTGCAAATTAGGGTTTGAAATGAAGATTTTTCATAACTTAGAATTTTTCTAAGTTATGAAAAACCCTAATTTTTTCCTAACTTTGTCCCACTTTCTCACCAAGATTCATTTGGATTCAAGCAAAACTCAAAACATGAAAGTTGTAGTCCATTGCAAAATCTACAACTTTGATTCACAAAGTTTTCCCAAAAGAAGCTTGTATCTCAAGTTACAATTTTTGGAACAAGGGTACCAAACCATTCTTAACTTAGAGAAAATTTGACCTATTTTAGGCAAGGTTTTTACCTAACTTCAAGACCATTTTTCACATACTTCCATTTGGAATTTCAAAGATGGATTGTAGTACACATTCCAAGCTTTCCAAAATGTCCAAGAACTCATCAAACAACCTCATGGTTAGGGAGAATCGAATTTGGCAAGTTGGGAAAAACTCACTTTGTTCATGACCAAGTTACATGTCCATAACCTTGCATTTTTGAACTCAGCATTCCTTAAGCTAGATTACAGGTCTTTTATCTCATCTACACTCTATAATTTAATGCCAATCCTTTGTGCCAAGGTGTTGTTCTATGAGTTTGGACATTGTATGCAAGATTAAGCCATTTTTAGATAAAGCATAATATCCATTTTAGAAAAGTTGCACTTTATGTCAATTAACAATCCAAGCAAGTACAATGCAAATATCTTTGGCACAAGTTTATGAGCTAATTACACTGATCAAGGCCAAGGTATGCAGCACATTAGGGGGGCCTGTACAAGCTAGAAACTCAACTTGGCCTTTTGTTGCTTAAGTAAGAAGAAACATAGCATAACATCACACATCTATCATTCCTGTAAACCAAGCCTTAAGAAAAGATTTGTACACTTTCTAAACATCCTAACTGAGCTAGAACACGAGCCAACCATCTCCATTGCCTTCTAAAACACAGAATCACCCTCAAACTGCCCAAACAGAGTATCTGCTGCAGATTGAGTTCCATAGCTCAATTCTTTCATGCATTCCTGCTAAAATCACTTAAAACACATCCCACATCATTCCTTGAAGCTATTCCAAACCTCAAACACGACCTGTAACACTCCCATTCAACATCACCATTTTCATTTTTCTGTTTTGCAGGTGGAGTTCTATAACTCGATTCAGCTAGTTTCAAAGCAAAGTAAAACTTAGAATAGCATCCCTGGACATCAAGGAAGCTGTACCAATCATCACCTTGCACTGAAAGTACCTCCATCAACAGATACAACTCCAACTGAACAGGTAAGTTCATGAACTCGTATCTCTCTATCCAGGCATTGTTAGCTTTAGGTTTGTGAAGAAAATATGTCACATTCATAGCCCTGAACATGCCCATGTAATTAGTTTTCATTTATATTATGTGTGCTGTGAGAATTTAATGTCTGAACATGGAACAAAAACTAGGTCAGGAATTGGGGGAGAAGAAATTCTCTCTCATCTTAGAGAGTTAAGTCAAGTTCTTTATATGTCTGGATTCGTCTCTTAATGCTCTACATTTTTCATGTTGTGAGTTTTGCTTGAAAGTCCAGGAATTGGAAGATAGAAAACGCGTGTTCATTGTTGTTCATACAGTCTGGAGGTTGAAGAAGGACTTTTTGGGCTGGGCTCTATTTCATATTTCTTTTTGCACCCTTTTGTTACTTTTAAACCCCCCTGGCCCATTATGCTTATTTTTATGATTTTTTGATCTTTTCTTTTTTTGTTCTGACTTATTTATTTTTATAATAATATTAAAAATATAAAAAATATTTTTCACACCATTTTTATATTTATTAGGCATTTATTTGTTTAGATTAATATTTGTACATAAATAAATATTTACATACTTTTATTTAAAAAATACTAAAATAATGCAAACACATTTATTTTCCATTTTTATTTTATTTTATCTTCTGAAAATATTTTATATAAAATATACCTTTTTTTTTTATAAATATTAAATATTATTATTTTGTATATATTCAATATATTTAATAAATAATACAAATGCATATATATATATATATATATATATATATATATTAATATGTTTAGGGTAAAAATACAAAATATACACATCTTTATTTTTATTAATATTTAATATTAGAAATACCTTTTTACAAATATACTTCATTTTTATTTTATTTTTATACATAACTAATGAATATTGTACACATTAAATGATTAATACCCTTTACTTAATAAATTAGGGTTTTGCCCTAAATACATAAAAAAATCCAAAAATAAATACTTTTTATTTTGTTTATTTGACATATAAAAATACATTTTTTTCATACATATAAAAAACATTTTTTGCATCTTGCATATTTATTCCATTTTTATTTAATTGTTGTATATTAATTACCTTGTATAATTCCAAATTGATGTAATAGTCTAGGTTTAAATTCCTTGTCAAAATACCCCCATTTGAACATTTGTACCCCCCATTCCCATATTGTGTTGTAATAACTTAGGAACTTTATTTTTCGCACTTTAATGCTTTCTAATTATACCATGTTAGAATTAGGGTTTGTATGCGAATCAAAAATAACAAAAATAGTTTGACCTAATTTCAAGATAAACAAGCATGAAAATGGACAACACTAATCACACTTGCACCCCTAGGGTATTCCACTTGTTTCCTTCAATAATGAGCCATATTGCATGTTAGGTCTCTTTGGGCAAAACAAAAAAACAATCAAATGATCATAGTCCCTCGATGACGCTTTCGAAAGTTGCCTAAAAATGATCAAGTCCCTTAAAGAAAACATTGCCCAAAGATACTTGGCACCATTGCAACTATGGTCTAAACGATGACCCGCGCCCGTCCCTTTCACATCCTAACACAAGATTGTCCACCAAATGCAATGGTGGAACAAACTTGTTAAAAGGGTTAAAAACATAGGAGAAATCTTTGAGAAATTTAGGAGTAGATAACCTCTTAGTTACTTGAATCAAACTTGCAAAACAAAATACTTGCCTATTTCTAAAACCACACATCACTACACTTTCAAAACAACTTTCAAAAACAAATGAAAACCTTTTTAAAAGACATACACCTTTGTATACATCCCAACATGGATCATTACAAAGGTTGCCACCACATTGGCCTCTTTTCAAAACATTTTCAAACCCACGCACACAAAGCACCATTTCAAACAATTGAAAATCAAGGCAAGTTGATCTAAGCAAGTAACTAAGAGCCCATGGATAACCATGGATAGAAAGGGTGATAATACCTTCCCTTTCTATAATCTACTCCCTGAACCCAAGAAAACATCTCAAAGGTTTTTGCTGTGCTTTTTAACCTTTCCTTAGGATAAAATAAAAAGTCGGTGGCGACTCTTGCTCAACCGAAACATTTGCGAAAACAAACGCAAAACCCTAGTCAGTTCTCCCACCGTATCACAAAGGGCATATCCAGATTTTGTCAAGATAGCTGCTATATCTACCCCAAGCTGAGAACCTTCCTCAAGTTGTGTTATGGTGTGATATGTGATCGACCTAATGTGTCTAACGGTATCTTAACTGCAAGTGCACAGCCTATCGCGGTAGTAATAAAAAGATGTCGAACCCACAGGGACTTTGTAATCACTCTAGTGCTATAAAGGTTTGCTAGTTTAGCTAAGGCGGATGTTGTCACATTTGGTTTTTTAGAGGTTAAGGAAAGGGAAAAATAAATCGAATTAAGGGAATAATAGTAATAAAATGGTTGGTATGTAATATAGTGAACCTAAGTGGATCTAATCAAAACTAAGCATGTAAGGATGTTTAACATAGATGGTTCTGTAGAAATTATCAGTTTAAAAACCCTCAACTCACACTCTCGTGGTCTTATCTCGGATTATACCCCCAAAGCCCTGTGCCTGCTCTCGCTAGCCCATAGGTGTTTAGAAAATACTCTTTGAAAACTTAATAGAATCTAATTCGTTTTAAAGCGCTCTCGCTGTATTTAAATCGAATGCATAACTTTAGCTATCCGGTTAAAACCTCACACTCTCGTGGTCTCCATCCTAACCTATTCTACTTTTCTTACTCTCGTAACAAAAAGATTGATTTTAATTATAAAAAGTCACAGCCAGAAATTAAGTTAATTTAGATTTTAGCTTAGGCACAATTTAATCCATTTGGTTACTATTATCACATCCCGACTCTAGAGAATTAGCTAGTCATAGTACTCGTAATAGACATACAGAAAATATAATCGGGAAAGAATAAAACATTCATGATAAATAAATAAATAAATAAACATAAACAAATTATATTAAAATTAAATTAAATGCGATTAAAAACCTGAATAACAATATTATTCCTCAAGCTCCCTCTTCCACAAGTTGGCAAGATTGGAACTTCGGAATCGGAACTTGAAACAAATTCGGAGGCTAAAAATAAATTCTGACTACAATAGCAATTTCCTAATGTTGGAAATAGCTATTAATTGGTAAAAGGGAAAATAAAGCAAGAACAAAAATAATTGCAAGTGGATTGTAATTTTGGCAGGGCTTCCGCAAGAAAATTATGTAGCAAAAACTCTCCCTGTTCCATTAAAATATCTCCTATTTATAGAAGAGGATTTTTGCAGTTAAGAAAATTTAGGAACGTGGACTTGCACTGCTTGAGTGGAGGAAGACCCGGACTGGTCGTTGCTGAAGTTGAGAATTTGTAGGAGTTGAAAAGATCCATTACGTTGCCCACGTCTCTTGTTCTGCATGACATTGAATTACGCGTGTGACGGTCGGAATGAGGAGGTGACAGTCGTAATGCGCTTAAATAGCGCGTTACGTTCGTCAATGATGTGTGACGAGCGTTCTTCAGGTTGTGAGCGTGTTACGCTCGTAATGGGGGTGTGACAACCGTCACAACATCAAACTTTGCAGAATTTTGCAGTTTAGTTCTTTTTCTTCTGACTTTTATGTTAGCTTTCTTCATGTGATCTTTTTTTCACTAATTTGATTTGAAACATGTTGTACCTGTGAAAAGACATAAAAACTCGGAATAATCGGGAGTTAAATGGGTTAATGCAGTATAAAAATCGATTAAAAATGTAGCAATTATATGATACGATTTCTCGTTATCAAATTCCCCCATACTTAAACCTTTGCTTGTCCTCAAGCAAATAATCATTTATAAAGATCAGACAAGTTTTTTCAAGTGCACATGCATGACATACCTTTGATTTTTAAAGCAATTAGAGGAAATCCTCGTCAGTTCGACCGATACTTAAGTGAAACACTAACGATACACTAATGACACAAACAATAAGCTAAGTCGTGGGCTTCAATTTTAAGCGAACTATCCAATAGTTCTGTTATAATTCTGCCCAGAGTTTCTTGTATCTATTTCACCCGGTTTTGTTCTAGCGCAATCACATTAAGCCCTTTGTCTTAGCATGCACGTAGTGGAGTAACCGGTTAGTGACTTTGATCCTTTTAGCACGGGGTCTGGTACACGAATGTGGCAACCTTACATATGTTATCCAAATTGGAGGTTATGGGGGATCGAGCCGTAGCACGCCCTACCAAGTTCAGAACCAGATACCTCTGAACCAACCAACAGTGGACTCCTTCATTATTTGCTCATCTCTTATATGCGACCTTGTATTTTGGTGCAACCTTTTCCTTTTTAGCAGCGAGATAAGAAGGATATTTCATTGATCAAGCATCAAACACTTATATTCATCGGATCCCCATGTGGTTTATGTCAAGACGGTGCTGACTGCTAGTATAAACTACTAGGGGTTACTTTAGAACTAAAACTCAAGATATGGGTATAACGGTTATTGAAACGGATCGCGTAAGTAGGAAGTCTAAGGTGTCATAACCATATCGATCTTGTTGAATCATTCTCGGCTTCCTTAACTAGGATTTCGTTAAGATAGGTATGTCGGGCTAATGCGAAGATAAAGCAAAAATTTTCGGTATGGCTAAATAAAGCGGGGAAGAATTTAAACTGAGAAATATCGTAAAAATTTACTTGTTTATGGTAGATGGAAAGGTACCTCTCCCACACTAAATCCGACATTGTCCTCAATGTTGCGGTATAAAGGCGGGGAAATACAAGTACAAAAACAAACAGAAAGAAAAAGAAACCGTAAAAGTAAACTACTTAAGAAATAAAAAAAACTACTGATGGCCACGTCCTCTACTCCTGGTGCGTGATCGCCTGGTAGGCGTGGCTTCGGTATCGGTGTCCTGGTAGCCAAGGGTGATGACATCCAACCTTAAGGCGTTAAGTTCAGACAGGGCCTCGTCCTCTCGTTCATGCTCCGCTGGCCAGTCAGAATCTGAGCGTTTTATGCACATAAATAGTCATATTGCTCCTGTTGTCTCCTTTCAAGTGCGGCACTCATTTGATTTTGCTGATGGATGGCGCGGAGAATTTCTTCAAGAGTAATAGGAGGTGGTGCAGATGAAGGTCCTGGAATTTCGTGAACGGGGGCAGCACTGTCCATCTCTTCTTGCATCTCGTCTGCAGGGGCATTAGGTTGATCTTCACGAATAGGAACATGGCCCTCGGGAGCTGCAGGATCGAATAACCAATTGGCTCTGTTTTGTGGGTCGATTCGGTCCCTGCAAGGCAAAGTAATGTTATTATAAACAATGTTTCGGATCACAGGACGGAATCTGCCATCCTCCCGCTCATAAATGAGGTGTGCTGCCTTGTAGTGGTCCAGAGTCAGCAATGTCGGTGCCATAGAAGGCATATATGTGAGAGCGGCACCGTAATTCAGGGCTATGGCAAGAGAAGTGATAATCCCTCCGAAATAGAAGGGTTTTCCGCCTCTAGCACAAATGGAGTGAATATGGGCCAATAAAAATAGGGCGGCGTTGATCTTCTGGCCGGTGAAGGCACAGTGCATGAAGAAAAGCTCCTTGGAGTTGAGCTTGTGGTTGCTGTCTCGGGAGAAGATGGTGTTGCAGAGGATGCGGTGAAAGTATCGGATGGCCGAATTATGGATATGTGTGGCGTTGAGTTGGTCGTAAGATCCGACACGAATGTTTGTCATACTGTGCCATAAATTAAAAGCTTCCTCGCCGAAATTATCCGACACCCGGAGGTGGACACCTTTGTCAGAACTGAAACCGAGCAGTCGTGCGATATTAGTTTGGGACAACTGATGCTCAGTGCCAAACATACGGAATTTGGCCACGCCTGAGAGTTGGTTTGTGGCTCCAGTGGGAGTAATGTATGCAAAGGAACTTAGAAACTCCAAGGTGGGAGTTTCATAGATGGGTTGCGGTTGGCGGCATAGGTTCCATAAGTTCACATTCTGCAAAAGTTGTCGGATGCTGTCTAGTAGTCCCAAATTCCTCAGACAATCAAGGTCAACATACCGAATAGGTTAGAGACCGCGGCGTTGGAATTTCTGGAATTTTAGTCGTTGGGTTTCACCTTGCTCGCCGGCTCTGAAAGTGAGATTTGGGATTTGCTGGTTGTTGGCCATATTGCATGCAAGAGATTGAATCGTGAAAGGGTTTGGAATATGGATTGAGTAGTGGGGTGATGAAATTTAAGTGTTGGAGTGATGGAATTTAAGAGAAAATTTGAATGGGTGCTGTTACGGTTTTGGAAAAAGGGAAGAAGGAATGGGAAGTGGAACGGCTCCTGTAATAGCAGAATATGCTATTGAGCGCGCGTGACGACCGTCACAGTGCGCTGACGGGCGTAACACGGTGAAACGCGTTTTACGCTCGTCATGGGGACGTTACGATCGTTACGGATTCAAAGAATTATATTTATGAAATGAACAAAACAGTTTAATTCCAAGACCTTATAACACATTAATTCAACACAATAAACATGCAGAGTATTTCCAACACACATCTTATAACAAAATTTTGCAAAATGATAATATGAACAGTGAATTTAATATTTGATGTAACATGTAGTAAATTTAATGAAAATGAAAATAAACTGAAATTAAAAATAAATATTTGTTTCTAACAGAACTTTAAAAACTGAAGAAAGTAAACTTGTTTAAATGAAATGTTAAACTGCCTAGAAACATAAAACACAAAGTAAAAATAAATGATGATTCTGCTGCTTCATCCCATTCGTGTTTTCAAATCTTCGAAAGCTGCATTTATGTGATAAAACTGCTCCATAGTTATATCAGTTAAGCCTATCACGTCCATACACATGCTCTTCAACTCGTTCTTGATTCCATTAATGTCCGTCTGATAAACATCCAGTGTAGAAAAGATTTTATTCAAATTTTCAGCATATTCTCCTTTTGTTATTGCAGGGGCATCAACATCCTCTGCGATGTTGTTACCATCATGGTAACCAGGAGGTGTCTCGGGATCACTCTCATCAGACATTGTGGTATCATTAACTTGGTAAGATTGTGGTGTCTCAGGTGTTGAAGGATGGTCGGGAGGGTTAAGCTCATACAGCCAATTGTCGCGATTGTGGGCACTTACTTTGGCATGGTTAGGAAGTGTAAGTACCGTGACTACTTCATCCCTTATCAGGTATTCGAATGGTGCAGGACCTAGATTACCTATTATTCGTAGGTGGAAACAAAAATCAATATTCATAGGGCGGATTGAACCAAATTGTGTACACCTATGCAGTTGGTATCTAAGTCCCAGGGTGTTGGCAATCATGGTGACTAGGCCTCCTATGATGATTGGTTCATTAGGGTTCTGAGTAATGCGGGAAAAGGTTTACATCAAGAATGGCACTGCATTAACAAGTCGGCCTTGGGTCATACATTGTAGTAAAAACATCTCATCTTTAGATACTGCAGTACGGTTCTATTCTTTTCCGAAAATGGTATGGGCTAGAATCTTATGGAAATAGCGGATAGCGGGGTTGTGTATTTCATTATTGTCCATGCTATCCGGCTCAGGATGGTAGTTTCCGGTTAAAGTCCCCCAAAAGTAGTCTAGCTCAAAATCCATTAATTCTGCCTGGGTGGTAGAAAAAGCAAAAGGTCCTCTAGGGAATCCTAGAAGGTCGGCTAATTCTTTATGGTTATAAGCAAATTCAATACCAAATAACCTGAAAGCTATAAATCCCTTTCTAGTTCCGAAACCGCGCTCAGGTATATGAACTAAGGAGCTCAAGAATTCAAGGGTAAGCTCGCGGTATGTAACAAACCTAGATTTAATGTGGACTTTTTCCCATCCCAGTTGGTTAAACAGATAAAAGACACTATCCTTAATGCCTAAAGTGTCCATTGTTGGTTCATCATAATATAAGGTCATACCAATATTCCTGTGTGATAATTCCTCAAACCTCCTCATTTGGTTCCTTCCTCTAAAAGTGGTTTCCATAGTAAATAGTAAATGGGGGAAGCAAATCAGGGGAGAAGGTAGGATAGAAAAAGACTTTTTCAGAAAACATGTAGTGAATAAAGTTGTTTGAAAATCAGCAGCAGTTGTATAAAGATTTTTAGGAAAAATGAAAAAGAAAATAATGAAAATAAGGCTTTAAAAGAAATAAATGTAGAAACGGAAAAGAAAATAAAAAATAAAAACAAACTGTAATAATAACAAAAACAAATAGGTGGGTTGCCTCCCACTAAGCGCTGTTTTTGACGTCATAAGCCTGACATAGTGCCTAACAGTAGATTATTCAGGGGAAATAGTGGGTAATTCTAAGAGTTTTAGACTATTCACATAATTTCTATTCTCAATATGATGATATTGTTTTAATCGCTGCCCGTTCACTGTGAACGGGTCACTATTCCTACCCTTAATTTCTATTGCTCTGCTAGGGAATATTTTTGTTACTTCAAAAGGACCGGACCATCTGGATTTCAATTTTACAGGAAAAATCCTAAGTCTAGAGTTAAATAATAGCACGACGTCTCCTACACTGAATTCCTTCCGGGATAAACGCTTATCGTGCCATCTTTTGGTTCTTTCTTTATATATTTTAGCATTCTCATAAGCGTTTAATCTTAATTCTTCTAATTCATTCAAGTCGAGGATTCGCTTTTCTCCAGCAGCTGTGTAGTTTATGTTGAGCGTTTTGATTGCCCAATATGCCTTGTGTTCTAATTCTACCGGGAGATGACAGGACTTTCCGTACACAAGTTTGAAGGGTGTAGTTCCTATATGGGTCTTGTAGGCTGTCCTATAAGCCCATAAGGCCTCGTTAAGCTTAGATGACCAATCTTTCCTAGATATGGCGACAGTTTTCTCTAGGATTTGTTTAATTTCTTTGTTCGAGACTTCGACCTGTCCACTGGTTTGTGGATGATACGGTGTTGCTACTCGGTGTTTGACTCCACACTTAGATAACAATTTGTCGAATATTTTCAAAATGAAATGGGAGCCACCGTCACTAATGACAAGTCTAGGTACACCAAATCTTGGAAAGATTGTATTTTTAAAGAGCTTAATTACTACTCGTGTGTCATTTGTAGGAGAGGCCATAGCCTCAATCCATTTTGAAACATAATCGACGGCTACGAGTATATACTTGTTTCCGAAAGAAGATGGGAAAGGTCCCATGAGATCGATTCCCCAGACATCAAAGGTTTCTACTTCTAGTATTCCTCTTTGAGGCATTTCATCGCGTCTTGAAATATTACCGGTGCAATGACACCGGTCGCAGTTTTTAACAGTGATGTGGACATCCTTCCATAGATTAGGCCAAAATAGGCCGGCTTGTAGGATCTTTGCACAAGTTTTAGAAGTGCTAGCATGTCCGCCATAGGGAGATGAATGACAGTGAGAGATAACATCTTCCATTTCTTCTTCAGGTACGCATCGGCGGAAAATTCCGTCTGGTCCTCTTTTAAATAATAAAGGTTCATCCCAATAATAATACTCGAGATCATGGAAGAATTTCTTTTTATGTTGGTAGTTTAAGTCTGTTGGGAGTGCGCCTGCAGCTAAGTAGTTGACTATGTCAGCATACCATGGCAGTCCCATGGTTGTATGGATCGCTTCCACGACTTCTTTGGCTTTTGGTTTGTTTTGGTCCAATTGAGCTAGATTGCTTCTTATTTGTGCTATTAGCTGTTCATACGGAAAATCATCATTAATCGGTACTTGTTCGGGTTTTATACCTTCTAATCTTGACAAGTGGTCTGCTACGACGTTTTCCGTTCCTTTCTTATCCTTAATTTCTAGATCAAATTCTTGCAAAAGTAGGATCCATCTGAGGAGTCTTGGTTTTGCATCCTTCTTAGTTAGTAGATATCTGATAGCAGCATGGTCTGTGTAGATGATTATCTTCGCTCCTACTAGGTAAGAACGGAATTTGTCAAGCGCAAAGACAACTGCTAATAGTTCTTTCTCAGTTGTGGCGTAGTTCATTTGAGTCGAGTCTAGCGTTCTACTAGCGTAGTAGATTGCGTGAAGTTTCTTGTCCTTCCTTTGTCCAAGAACTGCGCCTATGGCGTAGTCGCTCGCATCACACATGATTTCAAAAGGTAATCTCCAATCGGGTGGTTGCATGATTGGTGCGGTGATGAGGGCTGTTTTTAGAGTTTCAAATGCTTTAAGACAATCTTCGTCGAATATGAACTCAGCGTCTTTCATTAATAGACCGGTAAGTGGTTTAGTGATCTTCGAGAAATCCTTGATAAATCGTCGGTAGAAACCAGTGTGTCCTAAAAAGCTTCGTATTTCTCGAACGATCTTAGGTGGTTGAAGTTCTTTTATGACTTCTATCTTGGCTTTATCAACTTCAATTCCTTTGTTAGATATAACATGTCCTAGTACGATTCCTTCTCTGACCATGAAATGGAATTTTTCCCAATTAAGCACGAGGTTTACTTTCACACATCTTTCTAAAATCTTTTCTAGGTTTAATAGGCATCCTTCAAAACTTTGCCCGCACACAGAGAAGTCGTCCATGAACACTTCCATGATGTTATCGATGAAATCCTCAAAGATTGACATCATACATCGTTGAAAGGTTGCTGGGGCATTGCACAATCTGAAGGGCATTCGTCTATAAGCGAATGTTCCATAGGGACATGTAAATGTAGTATTCTCTTGATCATCAGGGTGAATAGGGATTTGGAAAAATCCGGAATAACCATCTAGATAGCAGAAGTATGAATGTTTGGCTAATCGCTCTAACATTTGATCTATGAAGGGTAGAGGAAAATGGTCTTTTCGAGTAGCTTTGTTTAGTTTCCTATAATCAATGCACACTCTATGCCCATTTACTACTCTTTTCATTATCGGTTCACCTTTTGCGTTTTTCACAACAGTGATACCTCCTTTCTTTGGTACGACGTGTACTGGGCTGACCCATTTACTGTCGGAGATTGGATATATAATTCCTGCTTCCAATAGCTTCTTAATTTCATATCTGACTACAGTGCTAAGGATTGGGTTAATCCTTATTTGGGCTTCTCTAGAGGTTTTGCAATCTTCTTCTAGCATAATACGATGCATACAAATTGAAGGACATATTCCTTTCAAGTCAGATATGTTATAAGCTAATGTAGTCGGGTACTTTCTTAGGGCGTCTAAAAGTTTCTCAGTTTCGAGCGTTCCTAAACTGGAATTGATTATTACTGGTCACGTACATTTGGTATCTAGGAATTCGTATCTTAGGTTCCTGGGTAAGGTTTTTAATTCTAAACCTGGTTTCTTCGGACATGGCATATGATCAGGTGTAAGTGCTAGGCTTTCGCTTAGACTATCATCTTGGTATGGTTCACGCCAATTGTCGTCTTCGAATATCAGAGGGGTTTGGATTTTCATTATTTTAGAGTATGTGGTGTGTTCCGCTTCCATCTCTCTCACACACTCGTCTATAACGTCGATTAGATAACATGTGTCATTCATGGCTGGTGCTTGTAAGAATTGAGTGAGGATGAATTCCACTTTTTACTCTCCAACTTCGAATGTCAATATGCCCTTCTTTACATTAATTATAGCTCCAGCTGTGGCTAGGAAGGGTCTTCCTAATATGATAGGAGTAACTGAGTCCTCAGTAATGTCCATGATTATGAAATCGGTCGGGATATAGAATTGACCTATTCTAACTGGGACGTTTTCCAGTATACCTACAGGGTATTTAACTGATCGGTCAGCTAATTGAAATGAAATTTTTGTGGGTCTAAGTTCTCCCATTTCTAGCTTTTTGCAAATGGATAGGGGCATGACACTGATACTTGCTCCCAAGTCGCATAGAGCTTTGTCTATGACAAACTTTCCAATGTTACAAGGTATAGAGAAACTACCTGGATCTTTTAACTTATGGGGCATATCATTTTGAATAATAGCGCTACACTCAGCAGTAAGTGTAACTATTCCGTTGTCTTCTATCTTTTGCTTGTTAGATAGGATTTCCTTGAGAAATTTAGCATACGAGGGCATCTGAGTGATAGCTTCTGTAAACGGTATTGTGATATTCAGTTGTTTCAGAAGTTCAACGAATTTCTTGAATTGGCCCATCGTTTTGGAATTGGTAAGTCTCTGAGGGTACGGAATCGGCGGTTTATAGGGTGGTGGAGGCACATAAGGCTTTTCTTTCTCCACTGCCTCTTGGTTCTCGTTTTCCTTTTCCTTTGGTTCATTCTCAATTTCAGTTGGTTTGTTCTACTTTTGGTACATGGCTGGATTTTCGAGTCTTGGATCAACAGGTCCGTCAAGTTCTTTTCCACTTCTCAGTATTACATCGTTAGCTTGTCCTTTCGGGTTAGGTTGTGGTTGACCAGGGAAAAATCCAGCTGGGGCAGCAGTAGATGTTTGTTGTTGAGCCACTTGTGAAATTTGAGTTTCAAGCATCTTATTATGGGTAGCCAAAGCGTCAACTTTACTAGATAATTGTTTAATCTGCTCATTAGTATGTAAATTTTGATTTAGAACATCTTTATTAGTTTGAGATTGGGAAGCAATGAAATGTTCTATCATGATTTCTAGATTAGACTTCCTAGGGGCATTGGATGTATTAGGTCCGTTATTGGGGTGATTTGGGGAAGCTTTTGGATAGACAGGTGGTGTGGCAGGACCTTGTCCAGGTGTGTATAACGCGTTGTTGCTTTTATATGAAAAGTTCGGATGATTCTTCCAACCAGAGTTATAGGTATTTCTTTAAGGGTTTCCCTGCACGTAATTCGCTTGTTCAGCTGGAACTCCTGTTAGAAGTGGGCATTATGGAGAAGGATGTGATTGAAGACCACATAGATCGCAAGCTTGAGCTACTGCGGCTACGGTAGCTGCGGGAGCGGTAGTAAGATTTTCTAGCTTTTGGGTAAGGGCTTCTACTTTAGCGTTGACTTGATCCAGACTATTCAATTCAATCATGCCACCTTTTGTTTGAGTTTTTTCCATATTAGCTCTTTCGCTTCCCCATTGATAATGGTTTTAAGCCATGCTTTCGATAAGTTGATTTGCTTCGGTATACGGCTTATCCATCAATGCGCCACCAGCAGCAGCGTCTATAGTCATTCTTGTGTTGTACAAGAGACCATTATAGAACGTGTGAATGATCATCCATTCTTCTAAACCATGATGAGGACAGAGTTTGGTCATGTCCTTATAGCGTTCCCACGCTTCAAAAAGTGATTCGTTATCTTTTTGTCTGAAACCATTGATGTTGGCTCTGAGCATAGCAGTTTTGCTTAGTGGGAAATATCTAGCTAAAAAGACTTTTTTCAACTCATCCCATGTGGTGATTGAGTTTGAAGGAAGAGATTAGAGCCATGCTCGAGCTCTGTCTCTTAAGGAAAAGGGAAATAGGCGCAATCGTATCGCCTCGGGGTTTACACCATTCGCGTTTACAGTGTCTGCGTACTGCACAAACACTGACAAATGTAGGTTTGGGTCGTCAGTATGAGATCCAGAAAATTGGTTCTGCTGAACGGCGGATAGAAGCGAAGGTTTTAGCTCGAAATCGTTTCGAGCGATAGCAGAAGCGGCAATGCTGTTGTGGGGCTCCGCTTGAGAAGGAACTGCGTAATCCTTAAGAGCACGAGGTGGATTTGGTACGTCATCCATCTTAGATTCTTCAATTAATTCAGGGATTGAGATATCAGGGAGCTTAGTCGGAGGAAGATTGTTGAGATCACGGTATTCTTGAACTCGGCGTGTTACTCTGAGATAGCGCTTAATATCGTTGATTTGTAAATGCAAAGGCTCGCTTCGGGAGTGATTATTTGGCATACAACAGAGGGAAAAGTAAATAGTTGCCTTAGTCTATACAGTACTACTTTACGAGTGCACTAGTGACTAAATCAAAATCCCCGGCAACAGCGCCAAAAACTTGATGTGCGATCAACCTAATGTGTCTAACGGTATCTTAACTGCAAGTGCACAGCCTATCACGGTAGTAATAAAAAGATGTCGAACCCACAGGGACTTTGTAATCACTCTAGTGCTATAAAGGTTTGCTAATTTAGCTAAGGCGGATGTTGTCACGTTTGGTTTTTTAGAGGTTAAGGTAAGGGAAAAATAAATCGAATTAAGGGAATAATGGTAATAAAACGGTCGGTATGTAATATAGTGAACCTAAGTGGATCTAATTGAACCTAAGCATGTAAGGATGTTTAACTTAGATGGTTCTATAGAAATTATCAGTTTAAAAACCCTCAACTCACACTCTCGTGGTCTTATCTCGGATTATACCCCCAAAGCCTTATGCCTGCTCTCGCTATCCCATAGGTGTTTAGAAAATACTCTTTGAAAACTTAATAGAATCTAATTCGTTTTAAAGCCCTCTCGCTGTATTTAAATCGAATGCCTAACTTTAGCTATCCGGTTAAAACCTCACACTCTCGTGGTCTCGATCCTAACCCATTCTACTTTTCTTACTCTCGTAACAAAAAGATTGATTTTAATTATAAAAAGTCACAGCCAGAAATTAAGTTAATTTAGATTTTAGCTTAGGCACAATTTAATCCATTTGGTTACTATTATCACATCCCGACTCTAGAGAATTAGCTAGTCATTGTACTCGAAATAGACATACAGAAAATATAACCGGGAAAGAATAAAACATTCATGATAAATAAATAAATAAATAAACGTAAACAAATTATATTAAAATTAAATTAAATGCAATTAAAAACCTGAATAACAATATTATTCCTCAAGCTCCCTCTTCCACAAGTCGGCAAGATTGGAACTTCAGAATCGGAACTTGAAACAAATTCTGAGGCTAAAAATAAATTCTGACTACAATAGCAATTTCCTAATGTTGGAAATAGCTATTAATTGGTAAAAGGGAAAATAAAGCAAGAACAAAAATAATTGAAAGTGGATTGTAATTTTGGCAGGGCTTCCGCAAGAAAATTATGTAGCAAAAACTCTCCTTGTTCCATTAAAATATCTCCTATTTATATAAGAGTATTTTTGAAGTTAAGAAAATTTAGGAACGTGGACTTGCACTGCTTGAGTGGAGGAAGACCCGGACTGGTCGTTGCTGAAGTTGAGAATTTGTAGGAGTTGAAAGGATCCATTACGTTTCCCACGTCTCTTGTTCTGCATGACGTTGAATTACGCGTGTGACGGTCGTAATGAGGAGGTGACGGTCGTAATGAGGAGGTGACGGTCGTAATGCGCTTAAATAGCGCGTTACGTTCGTCAATGATGTGTAATGAGCGTTCTTTAAGTTGTGAGCGCGTTACGCTCGTAATGGGGGTGTGACGACCGTCACAACATCAAACTTTGCAGAATTTTGCAGTTTAGTTCTTTTTCTTCTAACTTTTATGTTAGCTTTCTTCATGTGATCTTTTTTTCACTAATTTGATTTGAAACATGTTGTACATGTGAAAAGACATAAAAACTCGGAACAATCGGGAGTTAAATGGGTTAATGCAGTATAAAAATCAATTAAAAATGTAGCAATTATATGATACAATTTCTCGTTATCATGGTGTTCGGTTCATAATCCCATTTTTTTCCAGTCTTGCTGCAGACATCTCCAGCTGAGTGTGATTCTTTACCCATCCAGGTGGTGATCAAACGGAGATTAAAAAGAGATATGAAGCCTTTTCTCATTTGATGAAGTTCTTTCTCCTTTTTATTGATATGGAATCTCTTGTAGAGTAGTGCTTTCTCATGTTACGACATTATTGTTGTTATGTGCTTCCAAAGTAACTAGACCAGGGCAGTATATTTTCTAAGAGGTGTTGAGACAACTGTCAAGTTTTTGGGTTTTCTCTCACCAAGTTTTGATTTTGATTTAAAATCCCCATAATTTTAACTTCTCACTGTACTGTTAACTTCTTGGTTCCCCAGGAAGGTTCTCTCAGGTCATTTTGCTGGTATGTGCGCAATCTTTGTGTGTTTCTCAGATAGTTAAAGATGATACCAGTGGATGCAAGGTACAGTATCAGGTTTGTGATCCCATTATCCCCAGCCAAGTCTTGGGTCACTTTTGATTTTGGGTTTTCATGGTCAGAAGCCTCCGTCCCAGATTCCTCAACAAAGTTTTCCCTCATATGATGAAAGGTTTTATTCCCTTGGTGTGCTAAGATATCGCTCTTTTTTCAGTATTGGCATTAGTGTTGACTTCTTGATTTCCCAGGAAGACTATACCAGGGCATCTTTTGTTGGAATAGGTTTGTATGATATGAATACTCAATCCAATATTCTCCATTGAAGGCCTCGTTTATTTGATAGAAGTCCTTTCTCCCCAAAAAAGTTGGTGCAATAATTACTCTCGAAGAACGTATCTCCGGGTTCCCTAGTGAAGAACGTATCTCCGGTTTCCCCAGTGAAGAACGTATCTCCAGTTTCCCCAGTGAAGAACGTATCTTGGTTTCCCCTTGATGATGTGGTTTTGACCTCCCCAATAAAGTCAGCATGAAGTCCCCAGTAGATGTCTCGATGATGAAGCATTGTCTCCCTTAGTGAAGTCTGTATGTTTCTCCTCCTTCAAAGTGGGCCTGAATTCCCCAGTGAATGTTTTGACAATTTGGTTTCCATCTGCCTTATTCAAGATCAGTTTTGCAATATCTAGTAGAAGTGCAAACTGTGAAAACTTTTGTTTCCCCCATTGAAGTCTGTGTGCTATTCCCCGAGAAGGTTATCCCAGGGCATCTCTTGTTGGAATTAGTATTCATGATGAAAAGTTTTCAATCCGCAGTTTTTTCTCTAGGGAAGTGGGTTTGAATTCCCCAGTGAGGTTTGATGGCCTCGGCGTCAGTCTGCTTTATTCGAGGCTGGTCTTGCAATCTCCAGTAGGTATGTTGCTTTTGAAAAATGGTTTCTCTGATGAAGCCGGAAGGAAGATGTTCTATCTCGGTATCTGTTTGATTTAGCTACATCTGGATTATGTTTCTCCTCAGTGAAGTTAGGACAAGCAATAGGTTTGGTTTCCACAGTTGCTTTTACCTTTCTTGGATTGATCTTTCTGGTTGAAGTTTAGCCCAATGTTGTTGATACCTGAGGCGGTTTTGTTTGTTTGTGCTGATTATGTATCCTTTTACCAGCACATGCACGATATCACTCATACATTCATACATGCATCATGCATAGTTGCAAATCATTTTTTGACATTGTGTTCTAACCTTTCTACAACGCTCCTTGCTTAGGTGGATTTGGTTTTTCCCTCTTGAGTTTATTTCTCAAAGGATGTATCTTCGTTGGCCGTCTTGCTCCAGTTTATTTCTGATTTGGATTTGTGATCCCCCAGCAATATTATTTACTTTGTATTTATGAGAACTTTGAGTTTTGGTTTGTGCATTTATTTTGCACGGGAAGATTTTATCTCCTCGGCAGGAATACCGTGGCATTTCCCCAGGAAGCCATCTTTCTATCCCCAGGAAGTCATATCTCTTTCCCCAGGAAGCCATATTTCTATCCCCAGAAAGTCATTTCTCTTTGCAATTCCCCTTGACAATGAATGGAAGTCTCTTTATTTGAGATAAGCTTACATATTACCCTTTACAGGGAGATTGCCTTGGTTAAAGAAGAAGTTGAGACCCGTTCTAGGTGAAACACCAGGATTTTGGGGAAAAATTAATATATTTTCAAATCTACCTTCAGTGAACGTTGGTAGTACATCGGCAGTGAACGTCGGTGTTTCTTATCTTTTTGCTATCATCAGTGAACGGTGGTAGTTCCTTGTCAGTGAACGACGGTGGTATGATATCTTCAAATCTACCTTCAGTGAATGTTGGTAGTACATCGGCAGTGAACGTTGGTGTTTCTTATCTTTTTTCTATCATCAGTTAACGGTGGTAGTTCCTCATCAATGAACGGCGGTGGTATGATATTTTCAAATCTACCTTCAGTGAACGTTGGTAGTACATTGGCAGTGAACGTTGGTGTTTCTTATCTTTTTGCTATCATCAGTGAACGGTGGTAGTTCCTCGTCAGTGAACGGTGATTGCATGATATATTTTCTTCTACCTTCAGCTATTGAGTTGGTAGCTTACCGTCATCTGTGAGTCGGTATATCTTTTTCAAATCTACCTTCAGTGAATGTTGGAAGTACATCGGTAGTGAAAGTCGATGCTTGTTATTCTCCTCTCTGATTCAATTCTTTGGGTCCACCAGTGATTTATTTTCCTGGTAGGGTTGCTCCTTGTTCCTTCATTTTTTGTGGCATCCCCAATGTTACTTTGTGTCTCTTTTGTTCTGTTCACATGCATTCATAATCATAAGCATTGCATGGCATCTTAGAGACAAAAATAGGGCTTGTTTTATATTTAAGTATCTTCAATCGCGTCGACACGAAGATTTTTAACCTTCGTATCTCCGGATAGAAGACACTTAAATAAGGGCAGCCGTTGTACCCCAATTTTTGCCCCTAAGATTCCCCTATCATATCATGTCTACTTGATCATAACAAGATCACATTAGGGTTGTTTCTTCCTCTTTTTATATCTCCTACCTTTAAGTTTGCTCTTGAGGAATCTCCAAGCACCTTGGTTGTGTATTTTGTATGTGTTGTTGACTAACTTTTAATCAAAATACAAAAAAATATTTGTCGTTGTCTTTGCAAAATTGTGTTTTGTAGGTACCAAGTCGAAGCATCCAACAAATAAGGTTTTGCAAATTGACTGAATCTGTATTGTGTCGAAAGGCAGCTTGTATGGATCCATGAAGGCTTGCGTCGAACACATGAAGGTTGATTGATTTTGTATTATGGCGAAAGACAGCATGCATCGACCCATAAAGGTATGCATCGACTCATCTTGTTGTGTATAACTGGCATGTGTCAACACATGCATGTATGTATCGACTCATCCTGTTTGAATAACTAGAATGTGTCGACACATGCATGTATGTATCGACTCATCCTATTTTTATAACTAGCATGTGTCGACACATACGTGTTATGTATCGACTCATGCAGTTTGTGTGATTTTGTAATGTGTTGAAATAACAGTATGTATCGACGCATAGAGGCATGTATCGACACATGCTGTGTTATATAGCTAGGATGTATCGACACATACCACCCATGTATCGACTCATAAGAGCAAAATGCACGTGTTTTTTTGAAAAAAGCCAGCAAATTCAAAATTGTCATCATTTTGGCTCCAATTTTTTCTGCATAATTTGAAATTATATCATTAATTCAAATTTGGCTCCAAGAATAAATTACCAAATTACCACTCATCCCAATCCTAAAAATCTATAAATAGAGACCACATTTCATTCAAATCACAAGCTTTTGATAGCCAAACTCATCTTGCTAAAAAATATCTCAATTCTCTCCATCTACCAAATTCACTCAAAGCTCCATTTTCTAAAAGTTAGTAAGCTTTGCATTGAAGCTTACTAATCTTTGAGCTAAACCTTCATCCAAACACTTTTTCTTCATCAATTCTCTACATCCAAGCTTTGGTAATTGATTCTTGTTGTTGAATTGAAGCAAATACTGGAAGTTGTTTGCTAATTCTCTAATTCTACCTTTGGTAAGTTGGATCATCATCTTTCACAATGTGATCTCTTGCGGATTTCTGGTTTTGATTCATTGATCACTGTTTTATGATTCCATTAGTGTTATTTTCTCATAATTTGATGGAATTTTCATGCTCAATTGGATCCATGATCATAAGGTGTTTGATGAAAAGTTGGAACAAGAATTTGATTTTTAAAATGCTGTTTTCTACTGATTTTTAACAGGTTGCAATCAATTGTTGTAACATTACAATTGATTGTCACAGAAAATTGATTTGATAAAAAACTACACTGATGCAATAGGTTGCTGTCTAAGCAATTGATTATAACAGTGCCAAAAATACTTTTGCTGCCTTATTTTGGGGCTGTTTTGACTCAAATATTTTTTTGCTCACTCTCTTTGATGGATAATTTGGATTTCAATTTTAAATGTCCAATTTGTCTTTAAACTCAATGGAATTTGTGATGTAGATGAAGTTGGATAAATGTTCATCAATTCAAATCTACCTAAGAATGAATTATTTAATTCATTTTTGGTGCTTTGGATTAATGATATGTTTAGTGCTTTAATCCATCTAGAGGAGTGGTTGAATTTAAAGATGAAAGGATTTTGAAATGGTAATCTAAATTAGCTTATCATTCCCCTCCCTCTTCATCTTATCCCTTTCTTTTTAATTGTGCTACATGTTAAAGGATGGTGATCTCTATATCATTTATCCAAACATGAAGTACATAGATTGCTATTGACCGGCCTCAAAATAGGTGTGACTTCTACATAAGTCCACTTACGATTGCTTAACATAGCGCTAAATTTTGTCCCGATTCGAATAAATGATCATTCGTGGCCCAAACTTATGATTGCAAGCCCAAGTATGTTAATTTGATCTCTTTGATCCAATAACCTTGAGATTCATTGTGTGGAGGCTTTTGTTCTACCAATCCTCTAATGGATCTACAAAACCTTTGGTCAACGCGGATCACTTAAACATCGTTGATCATTAAATGTTACTTTTGAGGATTCCAAAATGGATGATATACTTGACAAAAAGCAAATGCAACTTGTTGTGTGGAGGCTTTGGTTCTACCAATCCTCTAATGAGTTCCAAATGCAAGTTTCAAGATGGTCATCCAACTAACCACTAATTTCTAACAATTGACTTTACTTTATGCTTTTATTTTTATGCTTTATGTACCATTTAATTTGAGCATTTACATTTCATGCCATTTTTATTTTGCTCACTCGAGCATTTACTTTTATGTAATTTTTATTTTGCCCACTTGAGCTTTTCTTTTTCCTTTTAAAGACACCTA
This sequence comes from Vicia faba, assembly GCA_948472305.1. NCBI lineage: Eukaryota > Viridiplantae > Streptophyta > Magnoliopsida > Fabales > Fabaceae > Vicia > Vicia faba. The sequence goes on along the minus strand of OX451736.1, from coordinate 429,273,932 downwards.
ATAATCAACATGAACCATAAAAATCTTTAATGATACTTTGACTATTTGGTTACTATCCTTGGCATTATGGAGTATTGGACTTCTTGGACTTAGGATTAGAGACCTTGGCCTATCTTAGAAACTTTGTGACTTTATTTGATATCTTGTTTGGAGTTCTTAAGGTTTACCTCGAGCCATTGGGTTTTTTTTTGTTTTGTGTGCAGGTTATTGTGATTACATACTTTGTTTGTAATCTGTAATTCACCCGTTACTCTGCCCAATTTTTGTGAAGACTAAATACACTTGAAGTTTGGTTCTCTCAAGAGGTCTAGTATCTTTGCTTGCCTGGTTTCAATCCGAAGAATGGGAATTCTATATTGACTCATAATATCAAGTATTGGCTTCTTGTTTGTTAGATGGTTCTTATCCCTAGCTTTTACCTTATGCTTTAGGATAGTCTCTTCATCTCCTCCCATCTTCTTTAATTTCAAAAATCTTCTCCCTCCTTTTGAAAACCCTTCTTGTTTTGAAACTTGAACCATTTTCATAATAAACTTGGACTTAGGTCCATGTATTTTCAAAACATTTTCATGAATAAATTTCAATCAACTTAATAATACCTGGACATTTTTTGTGAGAAGACTAAAAGTCAATCAATCTCATTTCAAACCATTTTTTGCCACTTTGGCTTTTTATTTTAAAATCTTTCTCAAAAGATTAGACTCTTGTCAATCCTTGTAGTGATGCAAACAACTATACTTCTACAATATGTAATAAAGAGAGATATTTTCCACTTGGGTGTTGAGTGAGGCATTGTTGATTTTAAAATCCAAGCCATATCCTCCACTTTGAGATGATGCAAATTCTCCTTTCTCATGATTATGGGTAGTAAGTATGTTTTCCACACGGACAATGACGATGATGTCTTATCTCATAAAATTAACCAACACACTTGTGTTTTAAATTTTTAAAAGAGGAACTACGTGTACCCTGATCCCCTATTGCACAAAAGGTGGTACGTAGGCACTAAAGTTTCGCAACTGCGGCGGGTGCAAAAATCATAAAAATATTTCTTTTCTCACCTCCACCATCCATTTTATATATAACACATTTTCATAGCCAAAATATGTAGATTTTTTTTCAAAGAGGTTCATGTGGAGTACCGTTGATGTTTAGGGTGCTAATACCTTCCCTTTGCATAACCAACCACCTTACCTTGAATCTTTCCCCCTTTTTGGGTTATTCGCTCTTTTCCCATTCCTTTGGAAACAATAAAGCGCGGTGGCGATTTTTATTTTGATTTATTTAAAGTCTAGTCAATCCAATGGCTTAGTCTTGAACATTTGTACCGCTAAAGGTGGCTATACATCCATTAATATCACTAAAATGATAAATATATAATACAAAACAAGTCCTGAATATACTTCATCTTTAACCTCCAGCCAGACCACCTGTATCTTCAGCATTTCTCAACAAAAAAGGAAAATGTAAACATGAAAGTTGCTCCATTTTCCATATGAATCCAACCATATAAATATCATAAGCTATAAATCAAAGATGAATGAGAGTTTTTGAAAGTACCAAATTCTGACCTAATTACTTTTAGAGGTTCAATCCTAAAATTCTCCTAGCTCAATCAATATAAATAAAATCTATGGACATGTACAGATTCAGCGCAATGATGTCTACATTTTATCTTCACAAATGCAAGCTTAACAATGCCTAAGTAATGGGATATAAGTTCAAGAAAAATACCTCAAAACTAGAAATCTTGAAATGCAAATGAGCTTGATTCAAGGTGCTGCAATGATTAGGTTAGCTTCCTCAAGTTCCCAGGAAGCTAATGCAATGGTTAGCTTGAGTTGAGAGTGGCTGAAATGGCTTGGAGAAGTCAATATGCAGACTCTGTTTTTTGGTTATGGAGGTTATGGCAAATGGTGTTACAGTTCTGGAATGAGGATGTGGATGAGTAGTATTTGATGTAAGGAAGCTTTAGGAACCAAAAGGCCAAGAAACGCACGAGGGAAATATGAGTTTGGTGTTCAAGGTCAGAAACTGTGCAACAATGGAGTTTTTGGGCAATTTCTGATTTGGGAGAGTTTTTGTGTGTTTCAAGGTACTTCAGCTCGTGTTCTATCTCACAAATAGTGCCTCTATATATAAGCAACAAGTTTGGAAGCTTGTTGTTGATCAGAAATCAAAATCACAGGTTTAAGCATAACATGTGATTTTTGAGAAATCCAAGTTTCAAAGTCTTGTGTACTTGCTAAGTGTGATCGGTGGAAATAGAACTGACTGTTTAAAGCTGGTTCGCGAAATGTCGCGGAAGCAAGAGTCGCCACCGTCTTTTATTTTCTCCAACATGGACAGGACAAAAGCACAGCAAAATTCCTTATGAGATAGTTTCTCGGTTCGGGAGGTAGATTTATAGAAAGGGAAGGTGTTAGCACCCTTTCTATCCATGGTTATCCATGGGCTCTTAGATACTTGCTCATTGTGTTTTCAAAAGTATTTTCTTTTCAAAGTGTGAGTGGGTTTGAAAAAGTTTCGTTTAAGATTTCAGAATGACTCTTGTATCAGTCCTCAAGAGTGTTTGAAAAATTATTTTGAAAGCTTTTTGAAAAGTGTCGGTGTGAAAAGAGTTTTGATTTGTTTTTTAATAGAGCAAGTATCTATGAGTCATCTACCTACCCTAAGGAATTAGGCTGTGTAAATGTCCTTAAGGTAGTGCCATCCCACCATTGAGAGGTAGGTAGCACCACCATTGGAGGTGTTCGGGTCAATTCGAGTTTAGGGGCAGTGTGGTCATCAGAGCAACAGTAGAACACCTTAGAAGCTACCCTTATTCCATTGATCCTTTTTTAATCCGAGGCAACCATTTCGAGGCAACTGGATCATGGACATAAGGACTTACTAAAACGTCCTATACTCGACGACCACGTTTCGAAGGTAAGGCAACAGGTGAGGCGTACCCTAGAAGTGGTGTGTGAATTTGTGTGTTGTTTTCATGTTATATTATCTTGTACATGTATCATGGTGATCTACACATTGTTTTTAATTAGCCATACATTCTTTCATGTGATTAGAATTTAAAAGTGCAGAAATTTAAATGCGGAAAGTAAAATCCTACACTATTACAAGGCGCGGGTCTATACATCACCAAATTACAAAGACCCGTTTTGATAAAATGCGGAAAGTAAAAAGACCTAATTACTATTACAAGCCTTGAGCAGTTACATAATATTTGAAAGAAAATAAATGCGCGAAAAGAACTTGAAATTGAATGTCCGAGGGTTTTGACCCTTTTGAAATTAAATTGAAATTAAAAGCTAATTAATTATTTAATTAAAGAAAAGAAATGTTTTTTAGGTTTTTGGTATTTATGAAAATGAAGAAAATTAAAATTAAAAGGAAACCCTATTTCTAAGTCTATTTTAATTATTAAGAAAATATTAAAGTTTAACCTAATTTACACTAATTAATTAAATTACATGTTTATTTACAAAAATATTTAGTAATTAATAATAATAATAATAATGAGAGAAAATTATTTATTTAAGAAAAAAGATGAGAATGTTAAAAAACCCTAATTTCTACATATTTTAATTTATTAAGAAAAAGATTAAAGTTTTAAAACCTAATTTACTAAATTAATTATTTAACATTTATTTACAAAAATATTTAATAAGTAAATTAATTAACATATTTTAGTTTCTGATTTTTTTATTATGAAAATTAATTATTGGTGAATTAAATAAAACAATTAAAACAAATTAAAACAAAAAAAGAAAAGAAAAGGAAGTTAAAAAAATATAATACAAACATTGGGGATGTCTGGCCCATTTGGGAGGTTTTTGTGAAGTAATTTGGCCCATTGAACAAAAAGCCTGTTTGACTTTTCCAGCTTGAGTGTGTGTGGTTGACTAGTGTGTACCATGGACTGCATTATCTGGCCATTGGATTAATCAACGTGAGTGCGTGGCAAGCTAACATGTGAGGACGTATGATGGACTTTGGGGCGTGCACTGCATGGAAACATGTTAGGAGAAAAAATATGAAATATGTGGGGGACCTGGGAATCGAGCCCAGGTCCTGGTGGTTGCAATACACATCCCTTGCCAATTGATCTAGCGCGTTCGTTTGTATATAATATAACAAAGAAACATAATATAAAAAGATGCCCATTATGCTGGAACATCACAAAAACGCGCCAACGTTTGAATTGTCCAACCATATGAGGACACGCATGCTTCTTCTTCCTCTTTATACCTGCAATATAAACAAGTAGCGGGGGTTTTAAACCCCCACTAAATGAAGCCTGAAAAAAATAGCGATTAGAACATGGACAAATATAAAAAGGGCGCGAGGTATTGGTTTGCTTCGTCTTGATACCACGAATTCAATGGCATAGGTTTTAAGGTCTAATTTTTCCATATGAGGAAAGCCCCAATTTAGAGCTTCTGAAGCCCTAAGTTCCAACCATGGCAGATTTTGTTTTAGGCAACATTAGGACAATTAAACTATGCCAAAAGTTTCAGAAGATCATTAGGAGCAAGAATCAACAGTTAAAACATATGAATAATGCATGGAAATCAAGAATCGATTATGGACATATTCATGAAAAGGGCGATTCGGTTCTACCAATTCTTGGAGTATGGAGACTGGAAAGTGATTGAAACACGTTCAAGGAAGTCTCATCAAGCGTTTGGAATATGTTTTAGGCTTTGAATCGCGCTGTAGCTATGATTTCAGATTCCAAAAATTTGATGAAAAGTTGCAACTTTGTTCTTAGCTTTTGAGCAGTCTTTCGTGTATCTTTTAGTAGGGCTAGGTTATGCCTTTGTATCTGAATGGAATTAGGTCAAGAACCAAGCCCATATGTCCATCAATTAATGTTTTGAATATTTGATTTTTCCATATCTTTTTCAATCCTTTTTCATGCAAATCCTTGCCAATTGTGGAAGATATTGTCCCCTTGAGATGGTGCACGAAATCTCTTGCATATGTGGAAGATATTTGCTGCATAAAAAGATTTGAAATGCATTATTTGATATTTTTCTCATATTTAAATCTAATTAAATGAATTAATAATAATAAAAAATCCATTAATTAATTAAAAATAAGAAAATAGATCCCTTTGAGCTTAATGGGTCGTGCATATGCTTTGGGTAATGATTCATGGAAGAATTTTTGGCCCATTAGCAATTTTGAAGTGTTTTAGGCAAAGTTGACTTTTCAAAATTCCCAAAAATTTCCTAACTTCTTCAAGGCATATCTTGCTCAATTTTGAAGTTATGATCATGTACTTGGACATTTTGGAAAGGTCTTGAAGTCCTCTAACCAATTCCTTTGGTCCCATGTCATTTTGATTTACCAATCTCAAGTTATGGTCTTTGACTTAAAGTGCCTTTTTGTTGACTTTTGAAAATGACCTATAATGTTGAAATTGATAACTTTTTGTGAGAGCATTTCTTGGACTTGGAGTGTGAATATGAATTGTAGGAAATGCCATCCTCTTCAAAATGAGCATTGGATGGGATTTTTCTGATAAACCATGAAGAAGTTATGCCCTGGTCAATTTGCAGTTGACTTTTCAACTGTCCAAAAATAGAAACTTTTGCATCTTGAGACTTTTTGAGCCATGCTTTGAGAAATCATGATCAAGAATTGATCAAATGATGATTGTGGCTTCAAAATAAGATGTTGACCAAATTTTTTGACTTTTGACTGTCAAATGACCATTTTGCCCCTGCAGTTGACTGTGAAGCATTTAGGGTTTTTGACTGTGCAATTTGATGCTGTGAGTCTTGAAACTTGACATATGGATGCTTGACAATGTTTATAGGCATGTGGGACTTGATTGGACCCTTGGAAACCTCAATTTCTTTTCCAGAACCAAAACCCTAATTTTGACTGTGTTATGAGGCAATTGGACTGTGCCACCCTTGAGAGATTTTGAATCATCTGGAGATTGATCTTGGCAAATCTTGAAGAATATGGGAGGGAAAATTTTGGGGTACAACACTAAGATAGAGTGGTTATGCTTTAAACACACTTGCTTTTGACTTTGTAGATGGAGTGTGATCAGAGGGAACAAGTTAGAGGCTCAAGAATTGACTTTGTGCATAAAGTTTGCTTTTCCAAAATGGAAGTGTTCACTTTGTGCCATTAATGGAAATGTGAATTGGATAAAGCTTAAACCACTTGGATTAAAGCTCAAAAGTTTGTGTAGTCCATTAATGATGGATAGATACACAAGTTAGAAGGCCTGCAAAGCAAGATTATGCAGCCTAGAATTGAAATTTCATTTTTGTTCATCATGAAAATGACCTATAATTTTAGTTTGAAACCCTAACTTCCTCTCTTAGATTCTCCGTGCTCAAGAATGACCTCAAGGAGTTCTTGGACATTTTAGAAAGCTTGTAATGTTCTATATAATTCCTCTTTGAATCACTTTTGGAAATTCCCCTTGGAATTATGTGAAAAATTTCCATGAAGTTAGGTCAAAATCATGCCTAAACTAGGGCAAAATTTTCACTAAGTGTTTAGTTTCATGAGCATGACTTCATGGATTAATAACTTGAGATCCAAGCATTTATAGGATAAGTTGTATAAATAAATGTTGTATATCTCATGGATATCTACAACTTTCATGTTGAAAGTTTTTTTTGAATTATCTTGCATCATGGTAAAAAATTAGCTCAAAGTTGTGAAAAAATATGAAGTTTTCAACACTTAGAAAAATTTCTAAGTTTGAAAACTTTGACTTTTCAAAATGAAATATTGACTTTTTGATTTCTTGATGAAATTTTTTCATATTTTGACAGTTTTTGATGAATTATGATCTTTGACACTTGACTTTGACCAAAAAGTCAAAGTTTGACTTTTCAGTGTACAATTGATTTTTGATCAGTTGACTGAAAATCAACTATCAATCCATTGATCTTGAGCAATGTTTTGAGTCATGCCATTAGGTCAAAATGATGCAATTGAACTCTTGAGATAATGCCTCAAACCAATTAACCATTTGCTAGGTCAAAAATCAGAAATTGCCCTTTCTCAGTCAAAACCCTAATTTTGACCATTTTGCCCTTTTGATGATTTGATCAAATTTCTTGAGGAATTGTGGTCCAAACTTGATCAAATGATACATATGAGTTTATAATGTTGATATTGTAAAACATTATGAAGTTTGACTGTAAATTGGCCACATTTGACTTTTTCCCCAATACAATTGATTTTTAGGCCAACTGTTCAATTGACTGGGCAAAAATGTGAACCAAGACTTGAAACTTGACATAAGCAATCTTGGGGGTCCATAATGGTCCATGAATGTCATATTAGGAATTAAAAGTTCAATTATCCTTGTGCAATTTCAAACCCTAATTTCAGTCATCAATGCTTAAGGAGGTGTTTGAGCTGATCAACCCTTGTGCAATCTTGAACCAAAGGAGATCTTGTGAGAAAATATTTGATAAATGAGAGAGAAAATTTTAGGGTACAACACAAACCAATAGCTAATAGAGCCAATCCTCCCAATAAAAACGATGGTGATTCTGCTGAGAAACCCATAAAAGCTTCTAAAGAGAAAACTTTTGAGACCTCAGTTTCCAGGATTAAGAGGGAAGTTTTTCAATTAGATTATATAACTGAGAACTTTAAACCCTTTCGATCATGCCCCTCACTAGACAAACTCTATTTGTTTTGGCTTTCAAAAATTGAAAAGAAAAAAAATCCCAAGACTGGAAAGATTTGGGTAGCTTTGATTTAATCCAAATGTCAAAATTAGGATTCAGTTATTGCCAACCTCTGCTATTAGCATATATATATATTTGGGATAATACTTACAATACTTTTCATCTTCCTTGTGGGATGATGACTCCCACTCTTTTTTACATAGTCGCAATAACTGGACTTCCTCAAACTGGAGAAACCTTTGACCCTTACTTGCAATCAGATAACACTATCAGCTTTCAAGTTAAAAATGCTAGCTTTACTGCTTATATGGATCTATATCATACTGAGGGGGGATGAAGTCACTGATATAGAACATATAGCTTTCCTTGACTTATGGCTGTCAAAGTACATCTTTTGCTGTAAATCACTATAGGTTGCTAGGATATTTTTAACCTAAGCTAACCAATTATACTCTGGTCAAAAGATATGCTTAAGTGAGTTACTCTTAGCTAGTCTTTATGAGAGCTTAGGGTTTTCTACTTCAAGTTAAAAACTATGAAACTGGCACCAACTTGCTCCTTGCTGGCCCATATTGGCTCCTTCAGCTGTGGCTAAATGCCACTTTCGAGTCATCACTCAACACCTATAAGACCATTGATGAAGAAGACCTTGACATTTCAAATCGAACCATCGAAGGAATCAGGCTTCTACAATTAACCTCGATTGAGGAGGCACAAAATATCCAAAAAAGCCTTACCAACTATATGATGATGTCTACGAATTATAATAAATTTCACCCAACCATGGCTCCTTTTGCTTATCAAACTCATGGTCCTATGTGGTTTACCTTACCCATCGAAGAAGCTTTGAAGAATGTTGATCCTGAAATCGAGAACATATGGCAAGCATTTCTTTTTCCAAGGCTTCTAATCTCCAGGATCATGCCAGTGAAAAGCCATGTTTTCTTATTGGCCTATCAACCTAATTTCGTATCTCACCAATTTGGATTATGCCAAGTTGTCCCTGAACCTATTTTCAATCAGAAGTAAGATATTTGTGTAGCAGGAGTATATTATATCTTTCAGGATATTGCCAAGTACCAAAGCTATCATGCCAATTTTTCTGAATTCAAGCTCACTTCGTTTCAACCAGCCTTCTATATGACTAAAATTTTTTTCTCTTGGTGGACTGAATTCTATTCCAAGAACATGTTCAACACTGCTCAAATAAGCAAATGTCTAATGAAAGATTTTTCGTTTGTGTTAGAACAAAGAGGGCCTTTGATATTATACTTGAGTCTTGTTGGAATTCCTTCAGGAGAAATGATCAAGATTCCAACTCCACTACCTTCTTTATGGGTAGAACCATCAAAAAATAGTTTCCAAGGTTTCAACTCAACAAAGTGTTGAGGGTTTTCGACCACTGCATGGTCCACAATAAAGTCTGAGACCACTTGACCCTTCATTACTCTTAAAGGTAAGAAGGCTAAGGAATACTCAGTGAGGGCTAGAGCCCATTGCCAATTCGACTGTGCCGGATTGGCTCTGATAACATGTGTTTAATAACATCAAAATGTGATGAAACATAAACATCAACATGTTTTATATAATATTTCAATTTGGTACAAGAGAAATATATACAAAGGCATAATTTTTCTATTGCATTGTATCTAGTCTCAACATCATTTAGCACCCTACTTAAGTAATAAATGGCTCTTTCGACACCATTATTATCTTCTTGGGCTAACATGCTTCCAATAGTAAATTCTGAGGCTGATATGTATAGCCTCACGGGCTTCTTTCCACAAGGAGGTGTGAGGATAGGAGGATGCATCAAATATTGCTTGATATCATCAAACTCCCATTGATGTTCTTATTTCCATTCGAAGTTTCCATGTTTGATGCATAAAAGAGAAGAGAAGGATTGAGTTTGATCACTTAGATTAGAAATGAATCTTCATAAGAAGTTTATTTTTTTATAGAAGTGATTGCAACTTCTTTTTTGATGATGGCGCTTTCGCTTCCATAATTGCCTTTGTTTTATTCTGGTTTATCTCTATCCCTTTCTTGTGGACTACAAATCCCAGGAAATCACTTGCCTGCACAAAGAAATCACATTTAAGGGGATTCATCTTCAAACCTTGTTTCCTCATTCTTTCGAATGACTGTCGAAGATGATCCAAGTGGAATTCAAGGGACACAGATTTAATGACAATGTCATCAATATACACCTGCATAAAGGTCTCTATAAAATCATGAAAGATGGAATTCATTTCCCTTTAGTAAGTTGCCCCCAATGTTTTTTAGTCCAAAAGGAATCACTATCCATTCATAGGTGCCTAATTCCTCAAGGTATCGAAAGGCTGTTTTGGGCACATCTTCATTGGCAATGAAAATTTGGTTATATCCTGAATATCCATCAAGCATACTCAAGTATTTAAAACCTGCTACAGAATCGATTAACATCTCTGTTATAGGCATTGGATATTCATCCTCAGGGGTTACAACATTTAAATCACGAAAGTCTATGCATACCCTAAGGGACCCATTCTTTTTAATAACAAGAACAATATTTGCAATCCATTCTACATACCTGGTTGCCCTGATGAAGTTGCATCGAAGGAGTCTTTCGATTTCTTCCTTTATTTTTGATAGTATCTTTGGCGTGAACCTTCTAGGGGCCTGTTTGATGGGCTTCTTGCCATCCTTTATTTGCAACTTCAGTTCGACCAAATCTCTGCTTAAACCAAGCATTTCATCATAGTCCCAAGCGAAACAGTCTTTGTATTCTTTCAACATCTGGATTGCTTTGTTCTTTACCTCCAAATCTAGCTTTGTGCTGATATAAGTGGGTCTCTTTTTAGTTCCTTCTCCGAAGTTAACTTCTTCAAGGGGATATTGTGCCAGCATCTTCGCACTTGGGGCCACTGGATCCCTTTTGAATCCCAAAGGTCCATCATCATAGATAGTGTCGAGCCTTTGGTTGTTGTTTCCTATAGGTACCTGTTCATCAGGGGGCTTTGGAATAAAATGCACTCCAGGCCCTTCTGTATGTGTTGTTTCTTCTTTGGCTTGGATATCCATGTATTTTTCTTTGGCTTCCAAAGCCGTTTTTAGTCTATTTTCAACCACGTAGGCCGAAATCTTTTCGAGGAAGGAGGACTCAGACATCATTACCATCTTCATCGAACCAGCCTGTTGGCTGTACTCCAGGTAACCCTTTGATGTCATCCTCTTCGCCCATTATTTCCCTGTCTCATTAAAACCCATGGGTTGAGTGTAAGGTTAGGTAATACAAAGCATTTTTGTTGGGGGAATATGCTCCTTCTACTGGACTGCATGGTTTCCAGATTTTTGTCGAAATTTCTTCTATCCCCTGGTTAACTTCAGCCAAGAAATAGCTTTGGTTAGCCTCTATATTTTCCACGATACCATCTTCTCTCCAAATAGACACACGCTGGTGCGTTAATGAAGGGACTGCACCAATGCCATGGATCCATTCACGACCCAAGAGTAAATTGTAGTTGGGTTTGGCAGCAATAACCATGAACATTATTGGCCTAGTGATTGAGCCCACAGTTAGGTATACTTGCACCACGCCTAAGGTGTGACCAATTTTTCCCTCATAATTTGAGAGCACCATGTTGTGAGGTTTAACATTTGTAACAAACATGCCTATCCTATTCAACATAAATTGAGGCATAAGGTTGATTGCAGCGCCTCCATCTACTAGCACTTTGTTTATTCCCATGCTTTCCACTTTGGCTCTAATAAAGAGTGGCTTTAGATGATTCTTCATGCTCTGATCTGGCCTTTCAAAGAAGGCATTTTGCTCTTCCACCATGCCATTTTTAAGGACGTAATAGCACACGGGCTTATGCATGGCCATTTCTGCTGCCTCTGCTTCCTCAGATTCTTCAACTTCTATGATTTGGTCATATTCATGGGGTAAGACTGACACTACATTGCAATTTATATTTAGTGTCGAGTTTCCATCTTATTCAAAGTCGTTGGTCATCACACCTTCACCATTATCTTGTTTTTCTGGACTTTTCTTGGCAACATCTTTTCCTCTGGGTGAGAATAACCTTCTTACAACTATGGGTTTGTCTGTGACCATCCTGTTTGATGAAAACTAGCTTTTACTTGATTCACATGTCTTCCTCGTTGCAAGTTCCCTTTTAGCTTTCTTCATCCTCTGGTGCATTCTCCACTGGGATCTAGACATTGGATTCTTACCATTATAGTTCTATGTCCTGTAGGCTTCTCTTTTCGATGCTTGGAATTGTTTTATGTAAGCCATCACAGTCCTACATCCCTCATTGAAACTCCTCCATATTTTCCTTACTTCAATTGAGTTGACCCATCGATCTGTTGGTATGTCAACAGGAATTTTGAAAGTTACCCTTTGATTGACTTTTGGGTGAGGATTGTCTTGTCTCCTTGGGATTCCCCTCTTATCAAAGGTGAAGCTGGACTTGACCTTGCTTCGATTACCCCAAACTTAGGTATAGGGAACTCTAATGAACATCTCAACAACCTTCTTGTCATACGCATCGCCACATCTGGGGCACATCAAGCATATAGAGTTATCCTTTTGGCATCTCATGAGGAACCCTAACAAACTTTCCCCTGGCTTGGGATAAAGAGTCAATATTTAGTTTGGACTTATCCAGTTCCTTCCAATCTGCGCCTTTTGGATCCTTTCGTATGCCGCTGCGGCCCTTTGATCATGGTAGCGGAATAAGTAATCACGCAAACTTTCGTTACTTCTGGCATATCCTCCTCTCATTTGATCGTTTTCCCATTTAAGTTTTCTTTCTATTTCCTCCATTTCTGGAGTAGGTTGATCCAAATCTATCATGTTGATCTCATGGTTTTTACCTTCAGTAGTTTTGATCTCTCCATCGATAACTTTTGAATTCTTAGTAATCTTTATTTCTTCAAATTTCACTCTAAGGCCTTCAGTAGCCTTAGCATTTTCCACTTCTGGGACCGCGTCATTAACAATGTTGCCCTTTGTAGCCTGACCCTGTAGAACTTCAGCAATCTCTGGAAGAGAATCCACAACAATTCCATCAAAAGAGTCCTCAGATTTGAAGCCTTTAGTAGCCTCGCTTCTTTCCACGTTCATCTGTTGGGTAAAACCCGCATTAAATACTTCCACCATGTTGATGTCTAGTGGCTCAGCATAACTGATTTCAGCCACATTGAGGGGGTCAATATATATCTTCATCTGAATTTTTGCTTTCTCTCCAAACTCGAGCCTTCCGTCCTTTATGGCATTCTGAATCAGATCCCTGAAAAGAAAGTATTGTGAGGTTTTATGGCCTAAGAAGTTATGATATTTACAGAAACGCATCTTTTTCCGTTGTTCCAACGGAGGAATCTTAGAATTTGGGAGCACTATCATCTGGCCATCTTTCACTAATAAGTCAAATATCTCATCACATTTCGTTACATCGAATGTGTATGTTTACTTAGGATATTTGTCATTTTTTTTCTGTTTCGACGGGTTTTTTTGCCATTCGATGGGGGCAAGAACCTTACAAGAGTATGGGGATGCCTATTTTAGTTCTACCAAATCTATTTCAAGCTCTTCGAATCCAAAAGGATCGTTTAGAATATCTTGTTCCTCTTCTTCGGCTTTGATATACGCAACCCTCTCTTTTTTGTAACTTTTATTTGCCCTAATCTTTTCAGCTTTTAAACGTTCGACTTGTCGAACCCTATCTGCTAACTGGGCCATGTCTCTTAGATATTGGGTATCTATTTTCTTTCGAATGGAATAGTCTAAACCTCCTGTGGCCATTTCGACTAGTTCATGTTCAGGGACCACTGTAAAGTATCTAGATTTTAGTAAACGAAATCTATTGAGATAATCATCTATTGGTTCAGTGAATTTTCTCTTGATACTGGCCAATTCTTTGAGACTTATCTTAAATTTCCCCATGTAAAATTGTTCATGAAATAATCTTTCCAAGTGTTGCCAAGTATTTATAGAACCTGGCGAAAGAGTATTAAACTAAGTGAAAACATTTTTTGTTAACGAACTTGGAAAGTATTTTATTCTCAGGTTCTCACTATTTTCCAAATCTCCTACTTCAGTCAAATACCTGGCTATGTGCTCCATAGTGAATTCGTTAGTATCTCCTAAAATTTTTGTAAACTTAGGGAATTTACAACCCCTTGGTAATTTCGTTTGTAATATATATTCAGATAGAGGAGATGAATAATCTGGTCTCCTAAGTCCGGTATTTAGACCATTTTGTGCCATGATTCTTTTGATCATTGTGGTCAGGTTATTTTCCATGTTATCTTGTCTAACCCTATAGACCACTTCATCTGCATTTTGATCCCTGTTAACCAACATTACTCTCCTAGGTTGTTCCCCTTGGATATTATTTAGAACCCTTTGTTGCTCTAACCTTGGTTCTATGATTCTTTCGACAGTCTCATGTCTAAGTATTCGCACTTGGTTAATGGTTGGTTCTTCCTCCTGAACAACTGGGGCCTGGTTTTGCCTATGTCGAACAGGCTCTTCGGGAGCACCAAATAAATCTGCTATGCGTGCCATATGCGCTGACATTTGCTGATAGGTATGGGTATTTTCTTGATTGGTTCTATTAATGTTTTGGATCAAAGGAGTGAAAATGGTACTCACCTCTCTAGCCAACACTCCTACCATATCTTGGTTACTATCATCCATTTGTTTCCTGAATGTTGCTTGTTTGCTTGTTGTCAATATAGGCATTTGGGTAAAGACCCTTGATTCTAGCTACTTCGACCCATATTATTCATCCCAGAACCATACCCTTGTAGAGGGGATTAGGTAGTACTATTATGAAGTCCTGCCATGAAAGAAGTTGGCATTCCATATGGTGGTGGTTCCCTATATGTCCTAAATGCTTCAAATCCTGGAGGCCTAGGGGTTAAAAATTGGGCTTGGTTCCCAACATGTGTAAAAATTAGCCCAGTTTGGGCATTCAAAGGAATGGCCACTGCACTCGAAGATAGAGGCATGGTCGTTGAATTATTTGTGGCCATCAAACTCATAGATGTGGGTATGGCCTGCGTGTGAAGGATTATGGTTGATGTATCCATTGAACTTGCAACAACTGTGCCTGATCCCTGTGGGGGATTTTGTTCCCTCTCATGGCTAATTGTGTTAACCATCTTTCTTGTATATTTTATTTTAGGTTTTGTTTAGTTACTGTTGGCTATTTTACCACTTCTAAGGTTCATACAATGATAATGAAGTACAAACTCAAAAGATGAACGGCGAAAGATAGATATTTATTAAAGAATATAAGTTTTCAAGAACTTTGACACGGTCCCACTGGGCGTGCCAATTTGTTTACGCATAAATTTGGTAAACAACCGCTAGTCTTCCAAATTAAACACTTTGGTAACTTTCAGGATTGACTAGATTGATCCTAGGACACGTGTCTAAGTTCTTAAGTTTGAACTAGTAATAAAGTTTATGTTTAACATTATTTTATTGATAACAGTATGAAGATTGAAGATATCATGTACAGTAAGTTTGAATAAGAAAGTTTTGAATGAATAATGTAAGGGTTTCGACTACAAATGCAAAAGAATGTAAAGTAAGTGCAGAATAAATGTAAAGGTTTCAATTTGAAAGAGTTTCAATTAAAAAGTAAGAGAAGTACTGGGAATATTAAAAGATTTAGTATTAATAAAATAAGATAAATTGAAAGGAACAATAATGGTGTTTTATACGTACATTTCCTGTAACTCTTTTCTCTTAAACACTTGATACTTTGAGTATATTGGGTATTTTGTACAAAACGAACACACTGAATCCTAACATTAAGACCCCTATTTATACTATTTTGACCCTAACGGTATTTCTATAATAGAGTTCCACATTCTAAGACTGCATGTCTTTCGAACCTAATAAACTTCCACACGTCTCTTTGGATAAGATCAAACTTTCGAATTTAAAATCTCTTCCTTTTTGAAGCGCCAAATCAAACAATGCGACGGTCGAAGTATACTTTATTATGATACTTTGAATAATTTAATTTCTATTGGTTCGCAGATGAATCTTTTGACAGCGCTTGATAAAAAAGAAATCCTTGCTTAGCTTTTCATCTATCAAAGTCTTCATAGAAACTCCTTCATATTTTCTTTCAAACCTCCTTTCTTCTAGAATATATAAATGTATTTAAGAACTTCATGTAATCGAAATTTCCAGTTAACAATAAGGGACATACAACAATCTCCCTATAAGTATATGCAACTTCTACCTATACCTTAAACTATACCTTACTGGCCTAATGCTAGGGGGCTAGTGGAAAAACATAATACTTTTAAGCACCTCATCCTTACTGACCTCATGCTCGTGAAACTGATGGACCATAAAAATACTCTTACATATTTCACCCTTACACACCTCGTGCTCAGGAGGTATTAACTAATATAATATTTCAAAGACACGAGCATGACCTAAAACAGTCGCAGGCTGAGCATTATCCCATTTTAATAGGCCTATAACTGACTCTAGACTTCTTAACTCATGACATTGGTCCAAATACATTGGCACATGTAAACTCTAACATGGATGCCCTAAAACTAAGGGATTATCTTGAACTCCACCACTATGCTCCCATTTAACATGAGATGAGACATTATAATTTTCTATATATGATGATCTTACTGGTTGATCAGAACCTGAAAGTGGGCTGAAGAGATGACGTTTGTTAGGCTGGAAATTTGTGGAGATGGGGGGGTGTACCTACAAGGAACTCCAACAATCAAGTAAGAATAGGTGTAAAGAGATATAAGAAAATATATTAGGGTTTTTATAGTGAATATTGGATACCTGGCCCTCACAAGTGTGAGGGTTTATATAATGCTACCGACGCTTAGCCATTGGTTCCTATTTTTGGTCCTGAATATTAGGTTCCCCAAAAATAGGTAACTTCCAGGAACTAGCCGTTGTGTTGGCCAGAGGTGCTCGTAACTAGCTGTTACAATGGGCAGAGAAAGTGTCTCATGGGCAAGCATGATTTATAGTCGTTCCCGAATGGACATCCTCGTGCAGTAGGGCAGGATGATGAATAACCTGTATGAGCGGGTGTTTTACCCCAATTTCCCCCTCTAAGATTCCTCTATCATCTCATACCATCATAATGCAACAATATCACACACTAGGGTTTGGTTCTTCTCCTTATCTTTAGCTTTGCTCATGGGGAATCACTGAGCACCTCGACTTGTATTTTGTGATCATCTATGTCTTGTATTGATTAACTTTTAACTAATAAATACAATGAATGTTTGCTCTAATAGGTGAAAGCACAACTTACTCCATCAAGTTGCTCTACAGGTTCATGAGCTTATTCCCATGCCTTCTTCAAACAAAGTTTCATTGATATTCAAGCCCCATCATTGAAGATACCTTGAAGTAATATCATTGACAAAGCCTATTATGATCCATCATGCCTCAAGTTGTCAAAGATAGTCCAAAGATGTAAGGGTTGATGGAAGAAGTTTGACCTAATTGGATAAGTCTTTGATTTCTTGATCACAAGTGCATATCTCCCTCAATTCTCAATACTTGGAAGTGGTTATGGTTGCTATGGTTCCTCATTATCATCCTTAACAACTTATATTTACATAACAAAAGTATTTGTACAAGGAGGTTTGTCAAAATTGAAAAGGGTTTCCAAGGCATTTTGTTGCTCTAGGAGCTAGGGTTTTTTGAACTCCAAAGGGCTATATCTTGCTCATATTTTGGTATTTTTGAGTGATTCTAAAGACACGTTTCTCTTTAAATAGTTATCAACATATGACTTCAAAAGTTTCAAGAAAATTTTATGTGGGAGATACCTAATGATGAAGAAAGATTACAAGTCCTCTGGATAAACCATCAAAATCCCTTATGTGACTTCAAAAGATCATAAATTGGCCAATTTTTATCTCCTTGAGCCCATTCTTTTTCCAAAATGATTTTAAGAATGTGAACTTCAACTCTTATTTTATGTGCAAAGTTTGAAAATGGATGGATGATGCCCTAAGGATGCAAAAGATTATAGGCCATCTCATGAATTTTCACAAACTTCAACAAGTCATAACTTTCTCATTTTTTGGAGATTTTAAATGGTTCAAGTCTCAAAATGTCATTAAAGAGATCTAATTCTTTCCATATTTTTTGTCAAGAGAAAATTTCAAGTGGAAGGCCATGTTTGGATGCAAGACATTATAGGCCATTTTTTGAAGAAAAAACTTAGAATTTTTCTAAGTACAAAAGTTAACCTCTTTTTCTCAACTTTGACTCATCACAATTTTCAGCTCAAGCATCCATTTGACTCCATTCTTTGCACATTGTAAATATTGTGATATCATATTTCCAATGCACCAAGAATCAAGCTTGAGATGCCCTGAATCATGCACACCAATGATTTAAACATGGTACCTTGAAACTGAAGTTTCACCTCAAGTAAGAATTTGAAATCCTTGATTTGGCTTCTAAACACAAATATTATGTGCGCTTTTGCTTCTAGTCATGTTTAACTAACTTCCAGAAGTGATTAGCACATTAAAACGCAAGCTATGGATGAGTTTTGATCAAAATAGAAGTCACACTTTTCTTGTTTGCAACTTCACACGATTTCCCTCCAAACTTCATCATTTCACACGCTTAAGCATTCAATCAGCTTCCCTTTAAATAGAGGGTCATACCTTATTCATTCCTCAAGCTTAGAGAGCCAGAATCACCCTTCCAAGCTTCCTCTTGAAACCAATTTTCTGCAACTTCGAAATTTCTTTTACAGCTTTCCTCAATCCATTTTCTTTGTCAATTCACCTTCCTTGAACCTCACTGAAGCTAACAGAAGAAGAATTAAGCTCTAATACTTCCTAAATCATGCTAGCCAAGTCAAGTTTCAGAGCTTTGTAATTTAACTTCAATAGGTAGATCCCCTTACTGATTTTCTCAAACTTTGATACTGTTATGAAGCTCTCATCATTCTGATTCTAGTCGTAACATTTATTTTCAACTGGAAGTGTGTTTTGACCATGAAATTTCAAATCCATTTTCAAATCTTTCCTTCCAAAAGGACTGAGCTACAACTTACATAAATTTTTCGCGAAGGTACCATTGGAATAGTCTTGAAGAGACGAAGCAAATGGTACCAGTCTCGTGTTCTAATCTTACTGTTTCAGGGACCGGCAAATCTTATGGTTGGGGGTTGAAGATGACCAGCGTGTCATCTCTCAACCAATGATAGAATGCCACACTTTTTTTTTCAAATTCTGATTTAATAAATGATTTTGTATTTTATTCACTAAAGACCATGATATGCACAACACGTCTGATCCATTAGATTAGCTTACTAACGCGTTTTGACTCTCATCCATTGGTCCACATTTTTTTTACTTTATTTTTTATTTTTTATTTTTATATTTAAATTATTTTAAACTTCAAAAAATCATAGAAAACTCCTTTTAACTTCAAAAAATCTGAAAAAATCATGAAAAATACTTTTGATTTTTCTCTTTCTGATTATTATTTTTTCACAATTTTATTTTGTGTTCTGATATTTTTTTATAATTTTTCACTTTATTTAAATTGTTTTAAATGTTTAAAAATACTTTTCTTAATTTTTAAATTCTGAAAAAAATAGGGAAAAATCCAAAGACCTCTTGACAAATATTGGTGACCTCATTTTATTTTCATTTATGATTTTAAAAAATTGCCAAAATTTTTATAAAAACATTTGAGCTCATTTATGATTTTTGTATGGTCTCATTGAATTTTTCTTGGATGTTTTGAATATAGTTGCTATTCTATCCTCTTATTTTCATTTTTAAATTATTTTAGAAAATCTTTTTCTTTATTATTAAATACAATTTTATTTTTGTATATATTCTAGTTGATCTTGGACTATGAGATTTTGATCATGAGCTTTATTAACATCATTGGATCCATGGTGTTGAGTTTAACTCGGCAAAAAATGGATGAATGATTTTAATAATAGCTTGATTAAATTTTTGGTTCAAATGTGGTTTGAATCTTACCCCATCCCTTTTCATCTCATCCCCTTCTTATTGTAATAAATGTTATTGGAGAATAATTTACATATCATTTCTCACAACACATGGTACATAGATTGTTATTGACCGGCCTCAAAATAGGTGCGACTTCTATATAAGTCCACTTATGATTGCTTAACATAGCGCTAAATTTTGTCCTAATTCGAGAAATGATTCTTCGTAGCCCAAACCCATGTTTGTAAGCCCAAGTATGTTAATTTGAATCCTTTGATCCAATAACCTTGAGATTTATTGTTAGGAGGCTTTGGTCTTATCAATCCTCTAATGAATTTTCACAATCTTTGGTCAAAGTGAATCACTTAAACAACATTGATCATTTATTGTTGCCTTTAGAATTTTAAATGGGTGATATAATTGACAAAAATCAAATGAAACTTGTTGTTGAGAGGCTTTCATTTTATCAATCTTCTAATGAGTTTAAAATGCAAGTTTCAAGATGGTCATTCAACTAACCTCTAATTTCTAACAATTGATTTCATCTTATGCTTTTATTTTATACCTTTACTTTATGCACCATTTTATTTTAGCATTTACATTTCATGTTATTTTCATCTCTTCTCACTTGAGAATTTACTTTTATGTCATTTTTATTTTGCTCACTTGGGCTTCTCATTTCTTTTTGAAGATACTTAATAATCAACTTAAACCATAAAAAACATTAATATTACTTGGACTACTTGGTTACTATCCTTGGCATTATGGAGATGATGGGCTTCTTGGACTTTGGATTAGAGACCTTGACCTACCTTGGGACCTTGTGACCTCAACTGTTATTTTGTATGGAGTTCTTGGGGTTTACACCAAGACATTGGGCTGTTTGTTTTGTGTGCAGGTTATTGTGATTACATACTTTGTCTGCGATCGAGAATTCATCTGTATACAACCGTTACTCTGTCCAATTTTTGTGAAGACTTAATGCAATTGAAGCTTGTTCTTCTTAAGAGGTTTATTATCTTTGCTTGTTTGGTTTCAAATCCAAAGGATGAAAATTCTACATTGACTCATTGTGTCAAGTGTTGGCTTCTTGTTGGTTAGACGATTCTTTTCCCTAGATTTTACTTTATGCTCTAAGATAGTCCCTTCATCTCCTCCCATTTTCTTTAATTTCAAAAATCTTCTCCCTCCTTTTGAAAACCCTTCTTGTTTTTAAAACTTGAACCACTTTCATAATAAACTTGGACTTAGGTCCATGCATTTTCAAAAATATTTTCTTAATCAAACTTTAATCAACTTAATAATACCTTGACATTTTTTGTGAGAAGACTAAAAGTCAATCAATCTCATTCAAATCATTTTTCCATTTTGGCTCTTATCTTTAAAATTTTCTCAAAAGATTAGACTCTTGTCAAATCCTTATAGTGATGTGAACTACTATACATCTATGATATATAGTGAAGCAAGATATTTTCCACTTGGGTGTTGAGTGAGGCTTTGTTGATTTTAAAATTCAAGCCATATCCTCCACTTTGATATGACACAAATTCTCCTTTCTCATAATTGTCGGTAGTAAGTATGTTTTCCACTCGGATACGATGATGATGTCTCGTCTCTTAAAATTAACCAACACACATGTGTTTTAAATTTCTAAAAGGTGAACTACGTGTACCCTGATCTCCTATTGCATGAAAGGTGGTACGTAGGCACTAAAGGTTCGCAACCGCAGCTGGTGCAAAAATCATAAAAAATACTTCTTTTCTCATCTCTACAATCTATTTTTTATACAACATTTATAGCCAAAATACACAAAATTTCAAAGAGGTTCCTGTGGAGTACCGTAGATGTTTAGGGTGCTAATACCTTCCCTTTGCATAACCAACCCCCGAAGTTAGATTCTCTCCCCCTCTTTTGGGTTATTCGCTCTTTTCCCATTCCTTTGGAAACAATAAAGCACGGTGGCGATTTTTATTTGATTTGTACAGTCAAGTCAATCCAATGGCTTAGTCTCAACATTTCTACCACTACATAAAAAATGGAGGCTTCAATGGGGAAAGATTGACCTATTGTTGGCCCATCCATAAGTGGGTTGAGCCTATCTTTTCTATTTGTGTATGTGCTTTTTTGTTGAATATTATATGTTGTATATATGTTTGTCTGGATTTTCCTGGTTTTCAGGGTGCTTGGTGATTCTCATAAGTCCTATACCCGTACTTGGGAAAACTTCAGATAGAATGAGTGATATAGTCATGTTAACTTTGAGGGAGTAATCCCAAAAAAGGAGACATGAGATCCCCCACTCAGTGGAGGCCCCTTTTGACTGTAGTGTTGTTTACTGAGTAATCGGGAAGACGTGCTGCTTTCGACCTGGGAGCCTGCTGAAACTGAGGATCGTAGAACCTTTAACCCATCTTGGCCTTTTAGGTGTAGTGCGGAAGCTATGATAGAGTAATCCGAAAATGGTTGTCACATGATACTACGCTCATACGAGTTTTTCTTGAGAATATTGCTAACTAATGAGTTAATCAGGACGTTGGTAATATTCGACGGAAGGATGTAAACTTTGGGAACCTCTTAGAACCTTGTTCGGCAAGTGATAAACTTTTAGATCATACTGTTGTAACCCAAAATTTGCCCTCCCATATTCTTCAAGATTTGTCAAGATCAATCTTCAAAAGGTTCAAGATCTCTCAGAAGATTGCACAGTCAAACATCCTCCTAAGCCAGTCAAAATTAGGGTTTTGGTTCCTTCAGTGAATTTGAGATTTTCAGTGGTCCAATCAAGTCCCATGGGCCTATACCCATTTCCAAGCATCTACATGTCAAATCTCAAGACTCACAGGATCAAATTGCACAGTCAAAAGTCTTGTTTGCTTCACAGTCAAACTGCAGGGGCAAAATGGTCATTTTACAGTCAAAAGTCAAAATTTTTGGTCAACATCTTATTTTGAAGCCACAATCATAATTTGATCAAGTCTTGATCATGATTCCACAAGCATGGCTCAAAAATCATCAAGATGCCCAAAGTTGCTATTTTTGGACAGGTGAAAAGTCAACTGTAACTTGACCAGGGCATAACTTTTTCATGGTTCATCAGAAAAATACCATCCAACGCTCATTTTGAAGGG
The DNA here is from genome assembly GCA_948472305.1 of Vicia faba. Taxonomy (NCBI): domain Eukaryota; kingdom Viridiplantae; phylum Streptophyta; class Magnoliopsida; order Fabales; family Fabaceae; genus Vicia; species Vicia faba. Next base: position 429,251,134 of record OX451736.1, on the reverse strand, counting down.
GATGACATTTCCTACAACTCATATTCACATTACAAGTCCAAGAAATGCTCTCACAAAAAGTTATCAATTTCTACATTATAGGTCAATTTCAAAAGTCAACAAAAAGGCATTTTAAGTCAAAGACCATAACTTGATATTGGTAAATCCAAATGACATGGGACCAAAGGAATTGGTTAGAGGACTTCAAGACCTTTCCAAAATGTCCTAGAACGTGTTCATAGGATCAAAATTGAGCAAGATATGCATTGGAGAAGTTGGGCAATTTTTGTGAATTTGCAAATGTCAACTTTGCCTAAAACACCTTGTTTTTGCTAATGGGCCTCAAATTTCTTCTTGAATCTTTGTCCAAGGCCTATGCACGACCCATTGAGCTTAAATTGATTTATTTTCTTATTTTTAATTAATTAATTGAATTTTTTATTAATATTAATTCATTTAATTGATTTAATTGTAGGAAAATACCAAGATATGGTTTTCAAATCTTTTTGTGATGCAAATAAACTCAACACATGCTGAAGATTTCGTGTATCAATCAAGGGGACCAAAATCTCCATGTTTGGCAAGTTTTATCAATCAAAAAGATGCAAAATTATGTGATTGGAAATCAAATATTGAAATCATAATGCCATGGATCCTTGACCAAGATTGAACCCTAATTCCATTTCAATACATATACTGAAGCTAAACCTAATGGCATACACGTGCAAGCTGCTGCAAAAAGCCATAAGCCAATTCCAAAAATATCAAAAAAACTCAAAACTGTTCTCAACATTCCAGCCCGATTCAAAGCCTTTGATTATTTCCAATACATTGCTGGAGGTGTAAGGAACCTATTACAATCAAATTCGCGTGCCAAAGCTCAAGAAATCACCTCCAACAGATTCACGGTTTAGCTTTCTTTTTCACAATCGAAATTCATTATTCATGCATTATTAACAAGATTTTTTGTGTGCTTTGCATTGCTAGAACCTTTCTGAAGCTAATGGCATAGGTGAATTGCATTATGGAGCCCTGAATCACAAACCACCATGGATGAATTTTAGGGTTTTCGAGCTCTTAAATTGGGGGTTTGCTCTATAGGAAAAATTGGACCTTGAGACGCATATGGTTGAATTCGTCAAGGCCAGACGAATCCAACCCAACCCTCGCGAACAATTTCTGATCATCAGGTGCCTAATCGCTATTAATCGTGCTTCCATGTTGTGGGGGTTAAAAACCCCCGCTATTTGTTTTGTTTTCTGCAGATAAATGAAGAAGACGGAGGACGTGGAAGCGTACCATTGGGTTATTCAAATAAAACGTGCGTTTGTTTCTCTTTCCAGCATAGGCATTATGTTTTTTATATTATGTTTGTTGTTTATTATATTAACAGATGCAATGCAGTGGCTTAGTGGAAGGTGACGTGCTTGGTAACCATTGGGACCTGGGTTCGATTCCCAGGTCCCCCAAATGCTTGTTAATATTTTTCCTTACAGGTTCCCATGCAGGCATCCTCAAAGTGTCCCACCATACATATCCAGATCCCAGGTGCCATGTGGCCTTGTGTACAGATCTAAGGGCTACAAAGGTGAGGAACACCATGCTCCCAGTCAACAAGTGCTCTTGAGGATCCAGAAAGTCAACGGGCTTGTGTGCTTCTTGGGCCAGAAATTCTAACAAAACCTCCTAATTGGGTCCATCACCCCCCTGGTTTTACTATTTGTTTTATTTTATTTTTCCTTTTAATTCTTTTAATTATTCTTATTATTATTATTAACTAAGAAATTATTTTTCATATTAAATTCAGAAACTTAAATATTTATAATATTTTTATTATTCATTATTTTTACTATTAATAATTACTTTTGTAAATAAATTATAATTAATTAGTTTATTTGTTTAATTAGGGCAATGTTAATCTTTTTTTCATAAATAAATAAAAATCATGTAGAATTAGGGTTGACAATTTTCAATCATATTTTCTTATTATTATTATTTATTAATTATTATTATTTTTGTAAATAAAATGTAAATTAATTAATTTAGTTAATTAGGTTAACTTTGACATTTTTTATAATAAGTAAAATAATCTAGAATTAGGGTTTTCTTGACCTTTAATTTCCTTATTTTTATTTCCATAAAAAACATAAAAAACATAAAAAATACTTTTTCTTTTAATTAATTAATTAATTAGTTTAGGGTTAATATTTAATTAAATGCAAAGGACCAAAATTTCTTTATTTCTCAAAAGGGTCAAAACCCTAAGGACGTCCTGATTCTATTTCTTTTCGGACATTATTCTTATTTTGATTATTTATGTATCTGCTCAGAGGATGTAATAGTTAATTAGGCTTTATCGCTTTATTTACTTTTTCGCATTTATTTCCAAACGGGTTTTTGTTTTTGGCGATGTATAGACCCGCGCCTTGTAATAGCGTAGATTCATATTTCCGCAATTTATTTTCCGCACTCTTAACTGTTAAAATACATGAAAGACTTGTATGAATAATAAAACCAATCCGTAGCTCACAAATGCATGTTCAAAGATAAATATAAACTGAAACAACACACATGCACATGCCACTCCTAGGGTACGCCTCACTGGTTGCCTCGACGTGGTCGTCAAGTATAGGGTGTTTTAGAGGTCTCCCTCCTGTCTAAGATCCAGTTGCCTCGAAACGGTTGCCTCGGATAAAAAGGATCTAGGACATTAGGGTTACCGCTAAGGTGTCCTACTATTGCTTTGGTGACCACACATGTCCCTAATAATCGAATTGACCCGAATAACTCCAACGACGGTGCTACCTACCTCTCAATGGTGGGATAGCACTATCTAAAGGACTCTTACACAGCCTAATTCCTTAGAGTAGGTAGATTCTCCTAGGTACTTGCTCTCTCAAACAAACAAAACAACTTTTCACACTAACACTTTCAAAAAGTTTTCAAACAAATTTTTCATACACTATTGAGGACAGATACAAGAGTTACTTAGAAATTTTTCAAACAAACTTTTTCAAAATCCACACACACTTGAAAAGCAAACAAATTTTGAAAACATAAGAGCAAGTACCTAAGAGCCCGTGGATAACCACAGATAGAAAGGGTGCTACCACCTTCCCTTTCTATAAATCTACCTCCCGAACCGAGAAACATTCTCGAATAAGGAATTTTGCTGTGCTTTTGTCCTTTCCATGTTGGAGAACATAAAAGACGGTGGCGACTCTTGCTTACCGCGACATTTCGCGAACCATCTTTAAAAAACAGTCAGTTCTATTTCCACCGATCACAGAACTGGCGACTCTGCTGGGGATAAAATAAAGTGAGGTGTACCTTAGGATTAGACCACTCTTGTTTTCAATTGATTGATTTGTTTGCTTTAATATTGTGGGCCTGTCTTGGAGTTTCATAGATCCTAACCCGGATATGGGGGATACCTTTTAGAAGTAGCAACAAACTGTGAGGGAACTGTGCGGGGTATACCGACACGGTTGAAGCAGTTGCTACGTTGATGTGGCACTTTGGTGAGTACCAGTAACCCTTGAGTCAAGTCAAGGAGAGTACGGGGCCGCCGCGTGGTGTCGTGAAGCATCAAATGACCTTAGGAACCTTACTTGACCATCCTGGCCTCTTTAGGGTAGTGAGATGACCGACTTTGGTGCAGTCCAAAGTTGGTAGATACTCGATACTACACTCATTGAGGGTTGTTTCTTGGAATATTTTGATCGCCAGTTCAGTGGCTAAATCAAAACAATGAACACAGAAAACAACCCAATGATATTGAGCTCCTTAGAACCCGGTTACTTTTGATAGGACAGGTTTTGAGCCCACCAACTTCAAGAGGGTAGTACCTAGACCTCATGCTGGCCTAAACTCTAAGGGTTGTCTTGTGTGACTTGTGTGCCTTCAAACTTGACTACTTGCATGCTTGTTATCTGACACTTGAGTTCCTTGCAGGTTTTGTTTAAAGTCCTTAATCTGGACTCATAACAGGGCTTACTTACATCACTCTACGCATAGCATACCATCATACCATTGCATACATCCTGCATAAGGACTAATCCATTTCAAGGATCTCAAGGGTTTGTGATGCAGGTCATGACGAACCAAATGTCTAGCAAGGGGCAAAGGGGATTTATTTTCCTCTAGCCAAGGTTGATAACTTGAGTCAGGGGCTATGACCCACTCGATATGGTGAGCTTTGACTCTTGAAGAAGGACTCTCAACAACATGCAGTTCCTTCAATTAAGCTACAAATTCAAATGCTAACAATTTTCTTGTTTACCCCGCGAGATCCTTGAAAACATTGCATGCATACATACATGTCATTGTATAACAGGTACCCTTTTGACATGTCACTTACCTTCTTCGCTGTTTATTTCAGCAATCATCATGAATCCTAAATCATCCAATGAACAAGCTATCAAGGCCCTCCAGGCCCAGAATGCCCAGTTCCAGGTGTTGGTTATGAGCCTAGCCCAGGGTCAACAGGAGTTGAAGACTCTGATACAGAAGAAGAAGAAGAAGAGGACTGTTTTGTTCAACCCTAGACGCAGATCTGGGAATGGATTACCAAATGAGGCTGAGCTGACTACTTCATCTGTGGGAAAAGACAATCCCCAAGTGAGAAGGGTTCCTAGTCCCGTGGTCTCCGACAACGAGACAGATTACAATGATGAACAGTACCCTCCAGCTGAAGACAAGTACAGACAGCTAGAAGACCGGCTAAGTGCTATGGAGATACAAAAGGTACCCGGTCTGGATTTCGAAGATCTAGGTTTATCCTCTGGGGTGGTGATCCCTCACAAGTTCAAAGCACCTGCTTTTGCAAAATACGACGGGGCATCCTGTCCTAAGCTGCATCTCAGATCATATGTAAGGAAGATCCAACCTTACACTATTGACAAGAATCTATGGATCCATTTCTTCCAGGAAAGTCTTTCAGGGACTCAACTCGAATGGTTATATTAGCTGGATGGAGCCAGTATTCGTAACTGGGAGGACTTGGCTACTGCATTCTACAAGCAGTATCAGTACAATTCTGACCTCGCTCTCACGCGTACCCAACTCCAGGGTATGTCACTTGGGACGGGTGAAGGTTTTAAGGAGTACGCGCAAAAGTGGAGAGACCTTGCTGGAAGGGTGCAACCACCTCTAACTGACCGTGAGCTTGTGGATATGTTCTTGGGGACCCTATCTGGTCCATTCTTCAACCATCTGATTGGAAATTCCTCTGCTGGGTTTACAGATCTGATCCTAACTGGTGAGAGGATCGAAGCTGGTATCAAGTCTGGAAAGATACAGAATGGTGACTCCTCGAACACTGAGAAGAAACCATCCAAGAAAGAATCTAGTGCTGTCTATGGTTCAAGAGGGCAGAATAGGTCCGAACACCGCCAAGCTGTCAACGCGGTGGTTATTTCAAAACCGGCCGGTGCTCCCCAACATCGCAACCAACAAAGGGAAGAGAGACCTAAGAGGCAGTTCACTCGGCTCAGTATGACCTTGTCCCAGATATTGCCACAGTTGCTGGAGACCAATTTGGTAACTCTAAGGGACCCTCCTAAGAATCCCAGCAAGACACCTTCAAAGTATAACCCCAACGTTCGATGCGCTTATCATTCTGATAGCCCGGAGCATGCTACAGATGATTGTTGGACTCTGAGGAACAAGGTTCAGGATCTGATCGACGCAAAGGAAGTCCAGTTCGAAGCGCCCGAAGCTCCCAATGTGATCACTACTCCCTTGCCAAAGCATGGCTAGGATTGAAAAACTTTTGTTCATTTGAATGTTCAAGTTGTATTTTTTCTTTGATTGTTTAAACATTTTATTCATGTCAAAACGTTGTTATTTCATTAATGCATTACACGTGTCTGTTTTGAAGTAATTATGTTCACTATGTTTAAAACTGTTTTCATATTTTCGTGATGATCAACTATCGATTGAAAACTCTAAGCCTCTTGAGGGAGGATGACGAAAACGATACCACGACATTTACAGTATGCTTTTGGACAAACCCTACTGATGAGGTACAGGCATTGTTTCAATTCCTAAACACTGGAGTTATAAGGAAGATAATCCCTCGTTACCCCCTTTGAGCCAAAGAAGTTGGAGTTTTTCTTTTAGAAAATTAAAACCCTTAATTATAACCTGGGGCAGGGTAGTTCTCTCAGTTAATCCAAGTGCACAACGAGTGGCACCAAAGAAGTCCTTACAAAACAAAAGATAGTGATGGTTCCGAATAATCATAAAGACAGGCAGTCATCATTTCGCAGAAATAAAAGCCCAATAAGTCAAAACCTATGAAGGAGACTTACAAAACTGGGGCATCCCGCTGACTGTAATCATAAAAGAAACAGTTCAGGCAAGAAACAGGGATAACGAAATCAAAAAGAAAGAGGTCCTATAAACCCTCAACAAAAAAAAGAATTGACTGCCTGTTCAAAATAAACTGTCAACATCCGAACCGTCACTGGAATATCAGGGTAAAGACTCAAACAAGATCTAATGCACGATCAGCTGAGTTTAGGTTTGAAGAACATCACGAAGAACGGGTGGGTACAAATAATTCGAGCCTTTATCCTTTGTTTCTTAAACCGTGAACCAGGCCACGTTATAACCCTTAAAAGTCCTAGCTGAAGCATGGGTTAGTTCGAAAGCATATTGTTACAAAGGTATCCTGACTCCTTAAGGCTTGCTGTAAAATACCGAGTTGACATCACAGTTTACAAAATTCATTTGTTTTTACTGAAAAATATATTTTCAAAAACTTCGAAACAGACATAAGCTTTGCATTTTAAATAACATTGTTTGCATATGATTATTTGTTTGAACAGTAGAGAAATCCGCACGACGAATATCCAGTGAACAAAAATCTTCTCAACAAAAGCTCAAATAGAAGAAACACTCCCAAACAAGGGGCATGGCATGATCATTGTCCATCATCTGGGGCAGTTAAGTCAAGATTCAGAGAATCTCTCAAAAGGCCAACTAGCTTGGGGAAAATCTCCATCTGGATCACTTGGGGCATTGGACGATCAAACGAAGATCTTCTGGTGGTATGGTAACACTGCACTACTAACAGGGGCACCTCCCTACATCCTGAGAGCGTGGACATAGTCGAAAAAATACTGCACATAATCAAAGACCCGCTAGGTCGACTGACCTAGGCAAAAATAAGGGCTTCCCGACGAACCAAAAGGGTTCGGGCAAAAATAAGGGATGAAAAGAAAAAATCTGTACACCCGGCAAGTCGAAAACCTGAAAAGGCGGCGTGGGCAAAAATGGGTATCCCGATGGACTGAAAACCTGAAAGGGCGGTCCAGGCAAAAGTTAGGGATCAAAAGTGTACGACTATGTCCCGCCATCTCGTCACCTGCCTACCAGAAGAAAGTTTGTCAATCGGCAGTCATCAAGCACCTCCACAGGTACCTTCTCCCACAGAAACTGGGGCAATAATGAGTTATCTAAGCAATCTAGTTGCTCTGTCCACCAAGGCACCAAGGTAGGTTCGGCTGAAGAATGTGACCAGGATACCTTCACTCCCCGCAGAGTAAGACATGATTCAGCAATACTCTCCCCCGAGCAGAGTTGGTCTCCAAGCAGCCCCGAAAAGGGCACAGTATTTCCAGCAAGTCAGCGACACTCTCCCCAAGCAGAGTTAGCCTATTGTCAGCCTTAAGGAAGTTGGATACCCCTAGAAGATCTTAATATTCCCCAGCGGAGTATACAGATGTTCCTAAGCAAGCATCCCCGGCAGTCTTAATATAAGATTGTTCCCCGGCGGAATATCAAACACCCTAGTAGAGCCACTCCCCAGTACAGTCCAAAAGTTTCCCCAAGAGAGGTGAATCATCCTCCCCAGTAGATTCTGGAAGCTTATCCCCTGCAGAGTACAAAGGTTATTCCCCACCAGGGTCTAACTGGGTTATCCTCAGCTAATTACCACGGAAAGATCGTCCTCAGCGAAGTTCTTCCTATCCCCCAGCGGAGTTCATCAAAATCCCCAACATAACTTATCAGCGGAATCCCCAGCAGAGTTATCATCAAATTCTCAGCGAAATATCTCTTCCCACAGAGTAATTCCCCGCAGAGTAATCTCTCCAACAAGTTTATTCCCCAACGGAGTCATCTTCTCCTACCGGTTTATTCTTGCAATCATCGTCCCCAGCAGAAACGAAGAACTCTACTCTTCAAACATCAGCCCAGGATTCAACAAACTCCCGGCTTTCGTCAAGGATTTATTTTCCTAGACGAAGATACATTCATAAACATCACATTTTTATACATCATGATACATGCGTATGCACCATATCATACATTCGCATTTATATCGAGAACATCATTGCTTGAGCCATGTCATGCATTGCATATGACTGACCTTTACCTTTCAGGAAGGATACAGTTAAATGATCAATCCAGTCAAAAGAGACCAATCCAGTCAAAGAAGACAAGTCCAGTTAAAATTAATTCCTAAAAAACTCGTCGTTATAGACACTCGTCGTTATAGACACTCGTCGTTTTAGACAACCCGTCATTTTAGACAACCCGTCATTGAAGACAACTCGTCGTTATAGACACCCGTCATTATAGACACCCGTCAATATAGACACCCGTCATTATATACACCCGTCAATATAGACACCCGTCATTATAGACACCCGTCAATATAGACACATGTCGTTATAGACACCCCGTCATCATAGACACCCGTCATTATAGACACCCGTCGTCATAGACACCCGTCATTATAGACACCCGTCGTTATAGACACCCGTCGTTGTAGACACCCATCATTGTAGACACCAGTTGTTATAGACACCCGTCGTTATAGACACCAGTCGTTATAGACACCCCTCGTCATAGACACCCGTCGTTATAGACAACCCGTCATTATAGACACTCGTTAATATAAACAACCTGTCCATGAAGACAACACGTCCATAAAGACAACCCGTCGTTATAGACAACTCGTCAAAGAAGACAAAACCTCCCATGGTTCAGTTAAATTGATCCCTAAAGATTTTTCTGAGATAATCTGTCAGTAGAGACAACCCATCAACCTTTTGAAGTTCCAGATTTGATACCTGTATCTAGCCAGGGCATGTCTGTGAGCGATCGATTATAGATTCGATACCTATATCTGGCCAGGGCATATCTGCATGAAGAGTTTGAAGATCAACACCTGTAACAGGCCAGGAAACCATCTTCCTTTCTCAAAGTATGCAAGTTCTCGCTAAGGAATCTCTTACGCGATCGACACCTTCAGATGGCATCTATAAGCCTATCTCCATAACTATTCATCACATTTCCAAATGGCATCTATAAGCCCATTCCTGACAAAGTTCTGTCACATCTCCATATGGCATCTATAAGCCCATCCTCCTATCCATCCATCCTATCTCCAAATGGCATCTGTAAGCCCATTCCCGATATCACATTGCTGATACCGCACTATGTGAGTGCAAATTTCTGGGCACTTTAGTGTTCAATCATCTTCCACCTTCGGATCACGAAAGGCACGCAAGCCAATCTACATCCTCAGGTATAAGAGGATTGAACAGGGGAAACTGTTGTACCCCAAAATTTTCCCTCCCATATTCTTCAAGATTTGTCAAGATCAATCTTCAAAAGGTTCAAGATCTCTCAGAAGATTGCACAGTCAAACATCCTCCTAAGCCAGTCAAAATTAGGGTTTTGGTTCCTTCAGTGAATTTGAGGTTTTCAGTGGTCCAATCAAGTCCCATGGGCCTATACCCATTTCCAAGCATCTACATGTCAAGTCTCAAGACTCACAGGATCAAATTGCACAGTCAAAAGTCCTGTTTGCTTCACAGTCAAACTGTAGGGGCAAAATGGTCATTTTACAGTCAAAAGTCAAAAAAATTGGTCAACATATTATTTTGAAGCCACAGTCATCATTTTATCAAGTCTTGATCATGATTCCACAAGCATGGCTCAAAAATCATCAAGATGCCCAAAGTTGCTATTTTTGGACAGCTGAAAAGTCAATTGTAACTTGACCAGGGCATAACTTTTTCAAGGTTCATCAGAAAAATCCCATCCAATGCTCATTTTGAAGGGGATTACATTTCCTACAACGCATCTTCACATTCCAAGTCCAAGAAATTCTCTCACAAAAAGTTATCAATTTCTACATTATAGGTCAATTTCAAAAGTCAACAAAAAGGCATTTTAAGTCAAAGACCATAACTTGATATTGGTAAATCCAAATGATATGGGACCAAAGGAATTGGTTAGAGGACTTCAAGACCCTTCCAAAATGTCCAAGAACATGTTCATAGGATCAAAATTGAGCAAGATATGCATTGGAGAAGTTGGGAAATATTTGTGAATTTGCAAAAGTCAACTTTGCCTAAAACACCTTGTTTTTGCTAATGGGCCTCAAATTTATTCTTGAATCTTTGTCCAAGGCCTATGCACGACCCATTGAGCTTAAATTGATTTATTTTCTTATTTTTAATTAATTAATTGAATTTTTTATTAATATTGATTCATTTAATTGATTTAATTGTAGGAAAATACCAAGATATGGTTTTCAAATCTTTTTGTGATGCAAATAAACTCAACACATGCTGAAGATTTCGTGTATCAATCAAGGGGACCAAAATCTCCATGTTTGGCAAGTTTTATCAATCAAAAAGATGCAAAATTATGTGATTGGAAATCAAATATTGAAATCATAATGCCATGGATCCTTGAACAAGATTGAACCCTAATTCCATTCCAATACATATACTGAAGCTAAACCTAATGGCATACACGTGCAAGCTGCTGCAAAAAGCCATAAGCCAATTCCAAAAATATAAAAAAAAAACTCAAAACTGTTCTCAACATTCCAGCATGATTCAAAGCCTTTGATTATTTCCAATACATTGCTGGAGGTGTAAGGAACCTATTACAATCAAATTCGCGTGCCAAAGCTCAAGAAATCGCCTCCAACAGATTCACGGTTTAGCTTTCTTTTTCACAATCGAAATTCATTATTCATGCATTATTAACAAGATTTTTTGTGTGCTTTGCATTGCTAGAATCTTTCTGAAGCTAATGGCATATGTGAATTGCATTATGGAGCCCTGAATCACAAACCACCATGGATGAATTTTAGGGTTTTCGAGCTCTTAAATTGGGGGTTTGCTCTATAGGAAAAATTGGACCTTGAGACGCATATGGTTGAATTCGTCAAGGCCAGACAAATCCAACCCAACCCTCGCGAACAATTTCTGATCATCAAGGGCCTAATCGCTAATAACCGTGCTTCCATGTTGTGGGGGTTAAAAACCCCCCGCTATTTGTTTTGTTTTCTGCAGATAAATGAAGAAGACGAAGGACGCGGAAGCGTACCATTGGGTTATTCAAATAAAATGCGCGTTTGTTTCTCTTTCCAGCATAGGCATTATGTTTTTTATATTATGTTTGTTGTTTATTATATTAACAGATGCAATGCAGTGGCTTAGTGGAAGGTGACGTGCTTGGTAACCATTGGGACATGGGTTCGATTCCCAGGTCCCCCAAACACTTGTTAATATTTTTCCTTACAGGTTCCCATGCAGGCATCCTCAAAGTGTCCCACCATACATATCCAGATCCCAGACGCCATGTGGCCTTGTGTACAGATCTAAGGGCTACAAAGGTGAGGAGCACCATGCTCCCAGTCAACAAGTGCTCTTGAGGATCCAGAAAGTCAACGGGCTTGTGTGCTTCTTGGGCCAGAAATTCTAACAAAACCTCCTAATTGGGTCCATCACCCCCCTGGTTTTACTATTTGTTTTATTTTCTTTTTCCTTTTAATTATTTTAATTATTCTTATTATTATTATTAACTAACAAATTATTTTTCATATTAAATTCAGAAAATTAAATATTTATAATATTTTTATTATTCATTATTTTTACTATTAATAATTACTTTTGTAAATAAATTGTAATTAATTAGTTTATTTGTTTAATTAGGGCAATGTTAATCTTTTTTTCATAAATAAATAAAAATCATGTAGAATTAGAGTTGACAATTTTCAATCATATTTTCTTATTATTATTATTTTTTAATTATTATTATTTTTGTAAATAAAATGTAAATTAATTAATTTAGTTAATTATGTTAACTTTGACATTTTTTATAATAAGTAAAATAATCTAGAATTAGGGTTTTCTTGACCTTTAATTTCCTTATTTTTATTTCCATAAAAAACATAAAAAATACTTTTTCTTTTAATTAATTAATTAATTAGTTTAGGGTTAATATTTAATTAAATGCAAAGGACCAAAATTTCTTTATTTCTCAAAAGGGTCAAAACCCTAAGGACGTCCTGATTCTATTTCTTTTCGCACATTATTCTTATTTTGATTATTTATGTATCTGCTCAGAGGATGTAATAGTTAATTAGGCTTTATCGCTTTATTTACTTTTTTGCATTTATTTCCAAACGGGTTTTTGTTTTTGGCGATGTATAGACCCGCGCCTTGTAATAGCGTAGATTCATATTTCTGCAATTTATTTTCCGCACTCTTAACTGTTAAATTACATGAAAGACTTGTATGAATAGTAAAACCAATCCGTAGCTCACAAATGCATGTTCAAAGATAAATATAAACTGAAACAACACACATGCACATGCCACTCCTAGGGTACGCCTCACTGGTTGCCTCGACGTGGTCGTCAAGTATAGGGTGTTTTAGAGGTCTCCCTCCTGTCTAAGATCCAGTTGCCTCGAAACGGTTGCCTCGGATAAAAAGGATCTAGGACATTAGGGTTACCGCTAAGGTGTCCTACTATTGCTTTGGTGACCACACATGTCCCTAATAATCGAATTGACCCGAATAACTCCAACGACGGTGCTACCTACCTCTCAATGGTGGGATAGCACTATCTAAAGGACTCTTACACAGCCTAATTCCTTAGAGTAGGTAGATTCTCCTAGGTACTTGCTCTCTCAAACAAACAAAACAACTTTTCACACTAACACTTTCAAAAAGTTTTCAAACAAATTTTTCATACACTCTTGAGGACAGATACAAGAGTTACTTAGAAATTTTTCAAACAAACTTTTTCAAAATCCACACACACTTGAAAAGCAAACAAATTTTGAAAACATAAGAGCAAGTACCTAAGAGCCCGTGGATAACCACGGATAGAAAGGGTGCTAACACCTTCCCTTTCTATAAATCTACCTCCCGAACCGAGAAACATTCTCGAATAAGGAATTTTGCTGTGCTTTTGTCCTTTCCATGTTGGAGAACATAAAAGACGGTGGCGACTCTTGCTTACCGCGACATTTCGCGAACCAGCTTTAAAAAACAGTCAGTTCTATTTCCACCGATCACAGAACTGGAGACTCTGTTGGGGATAAAATAAAGTGAGGTGTACCTTAGGATTAGACCACTCTTGTTTTCAATTGATTGATTTGTTTGCTTTAATATTGTGGGCCTGTCTTGGAGTTTCATAGATCCTAACCCGGATCTGGGGGATACCTTTTAGAAGTAGCAACAAACTGTGAGGGAACTGTGCGGGGTATACTGACACGGTTGAAGCAGTTGCTACGTTGATGTGGCACTTTGGTGAGTACCGGTAACCCTTGAGTCAAGTCAAGGAGAGTACGGGGCCGCCGCGTGGTGTCGTGAAGCATCAACTGACCTTAGGAACCTTACTTGACCATCCTGGCCTCTTTAGGGTAGTGAGATAACCGACTTTGGTGCAGTCCGAAGTTGGTAGATACTCGATACTACACTCATTGAGGGTTGTTTCTTGGAATATTTTGATCGCCGGTTCAGTGGCTAAATCAAAACAATGAACACAGAAAACAACCCAATGATATTGAGCTCCTTAGAACCCGGTTACTTTTGATAGGACAGGTTTTGAGCCCACCAACTTCAAGAGGGTAGTACCTAGACCTCATGCTGGCCTAAACTCTAAGGGATGTCTTGTATGACTTGTGTGCCTTCAAACTTGACTACTTGCATGCTTGTTATCTGACACTTGAGTTCCTTGCAGGTTTTGTTTACAGTCCTTAATCTGGACTCATAACAGGGCTTACTTACATCACTCCACGCATAGCATACCACCATACCATTGCATACATCCTGCATAAGGACTAATCCATTTCAAGGATCTCAAGGGTTTGTGATGCAGGTCATGACGAACCAAATGTCTAGCAAGGGGCAAAGGGGATTTATTTTCCTCTAGCCAAGGTTGATAACTTGAGTTAGGGGCTATGACCCACTCGATATGGTGAGCTTTGACTCTTGAAGAAGGACTATCAACAATATGCAGTTCCTTCAATCAAGCTACAAATTCAAATGCTAACAATTTTCTTGTTTACCCCGCGAGATCCTTGAAAACATTGCATGCATACATACATGTCATTGCGTAACAGGTACTCTTTTGACATGTCACTTACCTTCTTCGCTGTTTATTTCAGCAATCATCATGAATCCTGAATCATCCAATGAACAAGCTATCAAGGCCCTCCAGGCCCAGAATGCCCAGTTCCAGGAGTTGGTTATGAGCCTAGCCCAAGGTCAACAGGAGTTGAAGACTCTGATACAGAAAAAGAAGAAGAAGAGGATTGTTTTGTTCAACCCTAGACGCAAATCTAGGAATGGATTACCAAATGAGGCTGAGCTGACTACTTCATCTGTGGGCAAAGACAGTCCCCAAGTGAGAAGGGTTCCTAGTCCCGTGGTCTCCGACAACGAGACAGATTACAATGATGAACAGTACCCTCCAGCTGAGGACAGGTACAAACAGCTAGAAGACCGGCTAAGTGCTATGGAGATACAAAAGGTACCCAGTCTGGATTTCGAAGATCTAGGTTTATCCTCTGGGGTGGTGATCCCTCACAAGTTCAAAGCACATGCTTTTGCAAAATACGACGGGGCATCCTGTCCTAAGCTGCATCTCAGATCATATGTAAGGAAGATCCAACCTTACACTATTGACAAGAATCTATGGATCCATTTCTTCTAGGAAAGTCTTTCAGGGACTCAACTCGAATGGTTCTATCAGCTGGATGGAGCCAGTATTCGTAACTGGGAGGACTTGGCTACTGCATTCTACAAGCAGTATCAGTACAATTCCGACCTCGCTCCCACGCGTACCCAACTCCAGGGTATGTCACTTGGGACGGGTGAAGGTTTTAAGGAGTACGCACAAAAGTGGAGAGACCTTGCTGGAAGGGTGCAGCCACCTCTAACTGATCGTGAGCTTGTGGATATGTTCTTGGGGACCCTGTCTGGTCCATTCTTTAACCATCTGATTGGAAATTCCTCTGTTGGGTTTACAGATCTGATCCTAACTGGTGAGAGGATCGAAGCTGGTATCAAGTCTGGAAAGATACAGAATGGTGACTCCTCGAACACTGAGAAGAAACCATCCAAGAAAGAATCTAGTGCTGTCTTTAGTTCAAGAGGGCAGAATAGGTCCGAACACCACCAAGCTGTCAACGCGGTGGTTATTTCAAAACCGGTCGGTGCTCCCCAACATCGCAACCAACAAAGGGAAGAGAGACCTAAGAGGCAGTTCACTCGGCTCAGTATGACCTTGCCCCAAATATTTTCATAGTTGCTGGAGACCAATTTGGTAACTCTAAGGGACCCTCCTAAGAATCCCAGCAAGACACCTTCAAAGTATAACCCCAACGTTCGTTGCGCTTATCATTCTGACAGCCCGGGGCATGCTACAGATGATTGTTGGACTCTGAGGAACAAGGTTCAGGATCTGATCGACGCAAAGGAAGTCCAGTTCGAAGAGCCCGAAGCTCCCAATGTGATCACTGCTCCCTTGCCAAAGCATGGCTAGGATTGAAAAACTTTTGTTCATTCGAATGTTCAAGTTGTATTTTTTCTTTGATTGTTCAAACATTTTATTCATGTCAAAACGTTGTTATTTCATTAATGCATTACACGTGTCTGTTTTGAAGTAATTATGTTCACTATGCTTAAAACTGTTTTCATATTTTTGTGATGATCAACTATCGATTGAAAACTCTAATCCTCTTGAGGGAGGATGACGAAAACGATACCACGACATTTACAGTATGCTTTTGGACAAACCCCGCTGATGAGGTACAGGCATTGTTTCAATTCCTAAACACTGGAGTTATAAGGAAGATAATCCCTCGTTACCCCCTTTGAGCCAAAGAAGTTGGAGTTTTTATTTTCGAAAATTAAAACCCTTAATTATAACCTGGGGCAGGGTAGTTCTCTCAGTTAATCCAAGTGCACAACGAGTGGCACCAAAGAAGTCCTTACAAAACAAAAGACAGTGATGGTTCCGAATAATCATAAAGACAGGCAGTCATCATTTCGCAGAAATAAAAGCCCAATAAGTCAAAACCTATGAAGGAGACTTACAAAACTAGGGCATCTCGCTGACTGTAATCATAAAAGAAACAGTTCAGGCAAGAAACAGGGATAACGAAATAAAAAAGAAAGAGGTCCTATAAACCCTCAACAAAAAAAAGAATTGAATGCTTATTCAAAATAAACTGTCAACATCCGAACCGTCACTGGAATATCAGGGTAAAGACTCAAACAAGATCTAATGCACGATCAGCTAAGTTTAGGTTTGAAGAACATCACGAAGAACAGGTGGGTACAAATAATTCGAGCCTTTATCCTTTGTTTCTTAAATCGTAAACCAGGCCACGTTATAACCCTTAAAAGTCCTAACTGAAGCATGGGTTAGTTCGAAAGCATACTGTTACAAAGGTATCCTTACTCCTTAAGGCTTGCTGTAAAATACCGAGTTGACATCACAGTTTACAAAATTCATTTGTTTTTACTGAAAAATACATTTTCAAAAACTTCGAAACAGACATAAGCTTTGCATTTTAAATAACATTGTTTGCATATGATTATTTGTTTGAACAACAGAGAAATTCGCACGACGAATATCCAGTGAACAAAAATCTTCTCAACAAAAGCTCAAATAGAAGAAACACTCCCAAACAAGGGGCATGGCATGATCATTGTCCATCATCTGGGGCAGTTAAGTCAAGATTCGGAGAATCTCTCAAAAGGCCAACCAGCTTGGGGAAAATCTCCATCTGGATCACTTGGGGCATTGGACGATCAAACGAAGATCTTCTGGTGGTATGGTAACACTGCACTACTAACAGGGGCACCTCCCTACATCCTGAGAGCGTGGACATAGTCGAAAAAATACTGTGCATAATCAAAGACCCGCTAGGTCGACTGGCCTAGGCAAAAATAAGGGCTTCCCGACGAACCAAAAGGGTTCGGGCAAAAATAAGGGATGAAAAGAAAAAATTTGTACACCCGGCAAGTCGAAAACCTGAAAAGGCGACTTGGGAAAAAATGGGTATCCCGATGGACTGAAAACCCGAAAGGGCGGTCCAGGCAAAATTTAGGGATCAAAAGCGTACGACTATGTCCCGCCATCTCGTCACCTGCCTACCAGAAGAAAGTTTGTCAATCGGCAGTCATCAAGCACCTCTACAGGTACCTTCTCCCGCAGAAACTGGGGCAATAATGAGTTATCTAAGCGATCTAGTTGCTCTGTCCACCAAGGTACCAAGGTAGGTTCGGCTGAAGAATGTGACCAGGATACCTTCACTCCCCGCAGAGTAAGACATGATTCAGCAATACTCTCCCCCGAGCAGAGTTGGTCTCCAAGCAACCCCGAAAAAGGCACAATATTTCCAGCAAGTCAGCGACACTCTCCCCAAGCAGAGTTAGCCTACTGTCAGCCTTAAGGAAGTTGGATACCCCCAGAAGATCTTAATATTCCCTAGCGGAGTATATAGATGTTCCTAAGCAAGCATCCCCGACAGTCTTAATATAAGATTGTTCCCCGGCGGAATATCAAACACCCTAGTAGAGCCACTCCCCAGTACAGTCCAAAAGTTTCCCCAGGAGAGGTGAATCATCCTCCCCAGTAGATTCTGGAAGCTTATCCCCTGTAGAGTACAAAGGTTATTCCCCACCAGGGTCTAATTGGGTTATCCTCAGCTAATTACCACGGAAAGATCGTCCTTGGCGAAGTTCTTCCTATCCCCCAGCGGAGTTCATCAAAATCCCCAACATAACTTATCAGCGGAATCCCCAGCGGAGTTATCATCAAATTCTCAGCGAAATATCTCTTCCCACAGAGTAATTCCCCACAGAGTAATCTCTCCAACAAGTTTATTCCCCAACGGAGTCATCTTCTCCTACCGATTTATTCTTGCAATCATCGTCCCCAGCGGAAATGAAGAACTCTACTCTTCAAACATCAGCCCAGGATTCAACAAACTCCCGGCTTTCGTCAAGGATTTATTTTCCTAGACGAAGATACATTCATAAACATCACATTGTTATACATCATGATACATGCGTATGCACCATATCATACATTCGCATTTATATCGAGAACATCATTGCTTGAGCCATGTCATGCATTGCATATGACTGACCTTTACCTTTCAGGAAGGATACAGTTAAATGATCAATCCAGTCAAAAGAGACCAATCTAGTCAAAGAAGACAAGTCCAGTTAAAATTAATTCCTAAAAAACTCGTCATTATAGACACTCGTCGTTATAGACACTTGTCGTTTTAGACAACCCGTCATTTTAGACAACCCGTCATTGAAGACAACCCGTCGTTATAGACACCCGTCATTATAGACACCCGTCAATATAGACACCCGTCATTATAGACACCCGTCAATATAGACACCCGTCATTATAGTCACCCGTCAATATAGACACTCGTCGTTATAGACACCCCGTCATCATAGACACCCGTCATTATAGACACCCGTCGTCATAGACACCCGTCATTATAGACACCCGTCGTTATAGACACCCGTTGTTGTAGACACCCGTCGTTGTAGACACCAGTCGTTATAGACACCCGTCGTTATAGACACCCGTCGTTATAGACACCAGTCGTTATAGACACCCCTCGTCATAGACACCCGTCGTTATAGACAACCCGTCGTTATAGACACTCGTCAATATAAACAACCTGTCCATGAAGACAACACGTCCATAAAGACAACCCTTCGTTATAGACAACTCGTCAAAGAAGACAAAACCTCCCATGGTTCAGTTAAATTGATCCCTAAAGATTTTTCTGAGATAATCTGTCAGTAGAGACAACCCATCAACCTTTTGAAGTTCCAGATTCGATACTTGTATCTAGCCAGGGCATGTCTGTGAGCGATCGATTATAGATTCGATACCTGTATCTGGCCAGGGCATATCTGCATGAAGAGTTTGAAGATCAACACCTGTAACAGGCCAGGAAACCATCTTCCTTTCTCAAAGTACGCAAGTTATCGCTAAGGAATCTCTTACGCGATCGACACCTTCAGATGGCATCTATAAGCCTATCTCCACAACTATTCATCACATTTCCAAATGGCATCTATAAGCCCATTCCCGACAAAGTTCTGTCACATCTCCAGATGGCATCTATAAGCCCATCCTCCTATCCATCCATCCTATCTCCAAATGGCATCTGTAAGCCCATTCCCGACATCACATTGCTGATACCACACTATGTGAGTGCAAATTTCTGGGCACTTTAGTGTTCAATCATCTTCCACCTTCGGATCACGAAAGGCACGCAAGCCAATCTACATCCTCAGGTCTAAGAGGATTGAACAAGGGCAACTGTTTTACCCCAAAATTTTCCCTCCCATATTCTTCAAGATTTGTCAAGATCAATCTTCAAAAGGTTCAAGATCTCTCAGAAGATTGCACAGTCAAACATCCTCCTAAGCCAGTCAAAATTAGGGTTTTGGTTCCTTCAGTGAATTTGAGGTTTTCAGTGGTCCAATCAAGTCCCATGGGCCTATACCCATTGCCAAGCATCTACATGTCAAGTCTCAAGACTCACAGGATCAAATTGCACAGTCAAAAGTCCTGTTTCCTTCACAGTCAAACTGTAGGGGCAAAATGGTCATTTTACAGTCAAAAGTCAAAATTTTTGGTCAACATCTTATTTTGAAGCCACAATAATCATTTGATCAAGTCTTGATAATGATTCCACAAGCATGGCTCAAAAATCATCAAGATGCCCAAAGTTGCTATTTTTGGACAGCTGAAAAGTCAACTGTAACTTGATCAGGGCATAACTTTTTCATGGTTCATCAGAAAAATCCTATCCAATGCTCATTTTTAAGGGGATGACATTTACTACAACTCATATTCACATTCCAAGTCCAAGAAATGCTCTCACAAAAAGTTATCAATTTCTACATTATAGGTCAATTTCAAAAGTCAACAAAAAGGCATTTTAAGTCAAAGACCATAACTTGAGATTGGTAAATCCAAATGACATGGGACCAAAGGCATTAGTTAGAGGACTTCAAGACCTTTCTAAAATGTCCAACAACATGTTCATAGGATCAAAATTGAGCAAGATATGCATTGGAGAAGTTGGGAAATTTTTGTGAATTTGCAAGAGTCAACTTTGCCTAAAACACCTTGTTTTTGCTAATGGGCCTCAAATTTCTTCTTGAATCTTTGTCCAAGGCCTATGCACGACCCATTGAGCTTAAATTGATTTATTTTCTTATTTTTAATTAATTAATTGAATTTTTTATTAATATTAATCCATTTAATTGATTTAATTGTAGGAAAATACCAAGATATGGTTTTCAAATCTTTTTGTGATGCAAATAAACTCAACACATGCTGAAGATTTCGTGTATCAATCAAGGGGACCAAAATCTCCATGTTTGGCAAGTTTTATCAATCAAAAAGATGCAAAATTATGTGATTGGAAATCAAATATTGAAATCATAATGCCATGGATCCTTGACCAAGATTGAACCCTAATTCCATTCCAATACATATACTGAAGCTAAACCTAATGGCATACACGTGCAAGCTGCTGCAAAAAGCCATAAGCCAATTCCAAAAATATCAAAAAAACTCAAAACTGTTCTCAACATTCCAGCCCGATTCAAAGCCTTTGATTATTTCCAATACATTGCTGGAGGTGTAAGGAACCTATTACAATCAAATTCGCGTGCCAAAGCTCAAGAAATCGCCTCCAACAGATTCACGGTTTAGCTTTCTTTTTCACAATCGAAATTCATTATTCATGCATTATTAACAAGATTTTTTGTGTGCTTTGTATTGCTAGAACCTTTATGAAGCTAATGGCATAGGTGAATTGCATTATGGAGCCCTGAATCACAAACCACCATGGATGAATTTTAGGGTTTTCGAGCTCTTAAATTGGGGGTTTGCTCTATAGGAAAAATTGGACCTTGAGACGCATATGGTTGAATTCGTCAAGGCCAGACGAATCCAACCCAACCCTCGCGAAAAATTTCTGATCATCAGGGGCCTAATCGCTATTAATCGTGCTTCCATGTTGTGGGGGTTAAAAACCCCCGCTATTTGTTTTGTTTTCTGCAGATAAATGAAGAAGACGAAGGACATGGAAGCGTACCATTGGGTTATTCAAATAAAACGCGCGTTTGTTTCTCTTTCCAGCATAGGCATTATGTTTTTTATATTATGTTTGTTGTTTATTATATTAACAGATGCAATGCAGTGGCTTAGTGGAAGGTGACGTGCTTGGTAACCATTGGGACATGGGTTCGATTCCCAGGTCCCCCAAACACTTGTTAATATTTTTCCTTACAGGTTCCCATGCAGGCATCCTTAAAGTGTCCCACCATACATATCCAGATCCCAGGCGCCATGTGGCCTTGTGTACAGATCTAAAGGCTACAAAGGTGAGGAGCACCATGCTCCCAGTCAACAAGTGCTCTTGAGGATCCAGAAAGTCAACGGGCTTGTGTGCTTCTTGGGCCAAAATTTCTAACAAAACCTCCTAATTGGGTCCATCACCCCCCTGGTTTTACTATTTGTTTTATTTTCTTTTTCCTTTTAATTCTTTTAATTATTCTTATTATTATTAACTAACAAATTATTTTTCATATTAAATTCAGAAACTTAAATATTTATAATATTTTTATTATTCATTATTTTTACTATTAATAATTACTTTTGTAAATAAATTGTAATTAATTAGTTTATTTGTTTAATTAGGGCAACGTTAAGCTTTTTTTCATAAATAAATAAAAATCATGTAGAATTAGGGTTGACAATTTTCAATCATATTTTCTTATTATTATTATTTATTAATTATTATTATTTTTGTAAATAAAATGTAAATTAATTAATTTAGTTAATTAGGTTAACTTTGATATTTATTATAATAAGTAAAATAATCTAGAATTAGGGTTTTCTTGACCTTTAATTTCCTTATTTTTATTTCCATAAAAAACATAAAAAATACTTTTTCTTTTAATTAATTAATTAATTAGTTTAGGGTTAATATTTAATTAAATGAAAATGACCAAAATTTCTTTATTTCTCAAAAGGGTCAAAACCCTAAGGACGTCCTGATTCTATTTCTTTTCGCACATTGTTCTTATTTTGATTATTTATGTATCTGCTCAGAGGATGTAATAGTTAATTAGGCTTTATCGCTTTATTTACTTTTTCGCATTTATTTCCAAACGGGTTTTTGTTTTTGGCGATGTATAGACCTGCGCCTTGTAATAGCGTAGATTCATATTTCCGCAATTTATTTTCCGCACTCTTAACTGTTAAAATACATGAAAGACTTGTATGAATAATAAAACCAATTTGTAGCTCACAAATGCATGTTCAAAGATAAATATAAACTGAAACAACACACATGCACATGCCACTCCTAGGGTACGCCTCACTGGTTGCCTCGACGTGGTCGTCAAGTATAGGGTGTTTTAGAGGTCTCCCTCCTGTCTAAGATCCAGTTGCCTCGAAACGGTTGCCTCGGATAAAAAGGATCTAGGACATTAGGGTTACCGCTAAGGTGTCCTACTATTGCTTTGGTGACCACACATGTCCCTAATAATCGAATTGACCTGAATAACTCCAACGACGGTGCTACCTACCTCTCAATGGTGGGATAGCACTATCTAAAGGACTCTTACACAGCCTAATTCCTTAGAGTAGGTAGATTCTCCTAGGTACTTGCTCTCTCAAACAAACAAAACAACTTTTCACACTAACACTTTCAAAAAGTTTTCAAACAAATTTTTCATACACTCTTGAGGACAGATACAAGAGTTGCTTAGAAATTTTTCAAACAAACTTTTTCAAAATCCACACACACTTGAAAAGCAAATAAATTTTGAAAACATAAGAGCAAGTACCTAAGAGCCCGTGGATAACCACGGATAGAAAGAGTGCTAACACCTTCCCTTTCTATAAATCTACCTCCCGAACCGAGAAACATTCTCGAATAAGGAATTTTGCTGTGCTTTTGTCCTTTCCATGTTGGAGAACATAAAAGACGGTGGCGACTCTTGCTTACCGCGACATTTCGCGAACCAGCTTTAAAAAACAGTCAGTTCTATTTCCACCGATCACACATACCTTATGGGTTGTACCTTCGACCTCATGCTCGTGACGTTGAACCTATGAACCCTATGTTTGTGATCTTATGTGTGATTGTTGCATCATGCATTCATGCAGCCATGAGCATCTTCTAAAAACACTTTGTTTCAAGGGACTTAAAAGTTGACTCTTTGTGAATATCTCAGGTACTTTTTGACTATGGATTCATGAAAAAGAAAGACAGAGAAGTACAATTTCAAAGATCCCAAGATAGATGAGTTGATGAGTCTGATTCCCGAGATCGAGAGTTCTGCAGATTTTAGGAGGAAGTACGGGTCCATCATTTCTCATGAAGCTCAGGATGAAGGAGGGTATTCTCTCGACTTTGGTCCAGTTCTATGATTCGATGTGTCGATGATTTACTTTCCATGATTATCAGTTGATGCCTATATTAGAGGAGTATGCTTATCTACTGGGTTTACCTATTACCGATCGTGTTCCTTTTACTGGTTTGGAGGGGGAGCCAAAATCTCACGATATTGCTACTTTGATCCATTTGGGGAAGTCTGAGGTTGAAGCCCACATGACTACCAAAGGATGGATTATAGGATTACTAGCTCAGTTCTTGTTGGAGAAAGCTTGCTACTTTGCTAGGATGAAGGGTACAATTGCTTTTGAGGCCATCTTTGCTTTACTTGCTTATGGATTATTCTTATTTCCCAATGTCGAAAATTTTGTGGATATCAATGCCATCAGGATATTTATGATTTGGAATCCAGTCCCTATATTATTGGGTGATGCTTATTACTCTATTAATATTCCGGATTCTTATCATAAAGGGATGATCATTTGCTGCACGCCTTTGTTGTATCAGTGGTTTATTTCTCACTTACCTAGGTCTGATGCTTTCTGGGATGTCAGAAAGGAACCTCGTTGGGCTCCAAAGATTATGGCCCTCACTCATTCAGATATTGTTTGGTATCATTAAGCTTACCATGATGTAGAGATTGTCGACAGTTGTGGTAGTTTCCCCAATGTACCTCTTCTTGGTACAAATGGAGGAATTAACTACAACCCCGTTCTTGCACGACGAAAGCTTGGATATCCGATGAGGGATAAGCCAAATAGTAGTCATTTGAGTGCTTTCTTCCTTAAAGAGGGAGAAGTTAATAAGGAAGATAAAGAGGGGATTCCGAAGGCTTGGTCTCATATTCACAGGAAGGGTGGGAAAAACTTGGGACCTAGAGGGGCTGTTTCTTTGGAGCCTTATCTTTAATAAGTACAAGCAAGAGCCATCCAGTTGAAGATGCCATATTCCGGAGAAGCACCCATTCCTGATATATTTGTGAAGACTACTCCTACCCTATTAGATGATGTGGAAGAGCTTCAGCTTTCCCTAGTCAGGATGCAGCAGGAAAATGAAGCTTGGAAGAATAAGTGCCAGACTTTAGAAGTATCTTATCAAGCAGACCTGAAAGAGAAAGATGACCTGATTAAGATTCTTGAGAGTCGTGTTGTAGAGACGATGGAGAGGCAAGAGGATTTATTTTCCTATAGACCTCAGTCAGGACCTAGTTGCTCACTTCCCGACTTTAGTGGTTGGAAAGAGATTACCGATAGGTATGTGGAAGAGAACAAGCGGTTGAAGGCTCAAATTGCAGGACTCACAGGGAAGCGTCAACGTGTAGAGTTATCTTTATCAACTTTGTTTTCTTAGGATATTCGATTTTTTATCTTATATTTCACTTGGGATTATTGAAACTTGTCTAAAAAAGTTGTAATCCATTTTGAAATTATTATAATGAGATTTTCGGTATTTCAAATGTGTTAGTACTTTGATATTTGAAAATTGTCTATAAATCTTTGAGTTCCTTGAAATATTAATAATAAAATAAATCACGTGCATTGCATATCATGCATCATATTGTACACACTTCTTGCATTTCTGTTCATATCCAAGGGTCTTACTGAGTTTCTTTACTTCATTCAGCAAGCTGTCTCATCAGTACAATACTCGGGCCAATTTCAGAAGGAAGATGGATAATCTATAACAAGAGAATCACGAGCTCCGCAGAGAAGTTTCTGCTCTGAAGGCCGGTATGGCCAATCTCACTGCTTTAATGGAATCGTTGGTGAATGCTCAGAATCTGCCACCACTTGCTCAACTTTAACAGACAACTGTTACTTCCGAAGATCCGACGGTTCCTATTTCTGCTACTCCAGCCACTATTGTTCAAAATTGTATGCCTCAAGGTTATCCATGGGAAATGCCATAGAACTTCATGCCAGAAGGTTATAATTAAGATGCTCAAGTTTCTCCACTTTCTCAGGCTGCTGCTGCTCATGCACCTCCTGTGGTGCATATTACCCCCGCTGCTAGAAGTAAGATTTACTATGTTGCACCTCTCTCGGTGAATGTTGTACCATTTATGAATGATGAAGTTTATCGCCCTATTCCTCCACCAAGTGAAAGCTTGGTTTCTATGATCGAATGGACGATCTTTTGGACCAATTTGATAAGATGCAGAAAGAGTTGAAGGCCCTCAGAGGAAAAGAACTGTTTCGGCAGAATGTGAATGATCTGTGTTTGGTTCCAAATGTGAAAATACCTGCGAAATTCAAAGTACTAGAATTCGAGAAGTACAAGGGCAATACTTGCCCTCGTGCTCACCTAGTTATATATGTAAGGAAAATATCTACTCATACCGATGATCAACGCCTGTTGATTCACTTTTTTCAAGGCAGTTTAACTGGTACAACATTGAAATGGTACATGAGCCTGGATAGTGCCAACATTCTTAATTTCAATGACTTGGGTGAAGAATTTATTAGACAGTACAAATATAATGTGGACATGGCGCCTGACCATGATCAACTCAGGGCCATGGTCCAAAAAGACAAGGAGTCATTTAAGGAATATGCACACAGATAGCGTGATGTAGCCGCCCAGGTGATTCCTCCAATGGAAGAAAAAGAAATGACAAAGATTTTTCTGAAAACTCTAAGTGCTTTTGATTACGAAATAATGGTGGCGAGTGCGCCAAGTGATTTTACCGAGATGGTGGGAATGGGCGATCGTTTGGAAGAAGCTGTAAGAGAAGGTCGCTTGACAAGAAGTGAAAATTACGGTAGTTTGAAGAAACCATCATACATGTTTGCTAAAAAGAAAGAGGGAGAGACAAATGCTGTTATAAAAGAGAGAAGGGTTAATCCTCCTAGAAGAAATCATCAGCGCCACCAGCAGGTTGCTTCGGTAACCCCAGTTGTCAATTCGGCTCTGACTACAGTCGCTTATCTGAGACCAGCCCCTTAGGGAAATCAAGGGCAGAATCAAAGGAGAGAGGCTTTTGACTCTATCCCTATGATTTATGCAGATTTACTCCCATTATTGATTCAGAAAAAGTTGGTTCAGGCCAGGCCACCCCATATTATACCATCACCTTTGCCTTGGTATTATAAGGCATATCAGACGTGCGCTTTTCATCAGGGTGCACCAGGGCACAATGTGGAAAACTGTTATCCCCTGAAATTGGAGGTACAAAAAATGGTGAGATCTGGCCTTTTATCCTTTAAAGATATCAACCCGGATGTAAAAGATAATCCTCTGCTAAAGCACGGAGGAGCAAGTGCTGTCAACATGGTTGCTGGTTGTCCAGGGGACTTCCGAATTTATGATATCAACTTAGTCATAGGAGATTTGGTAAGGATGCATGCATACCTTTGCGAGTTTAGTTTCTATATGCATGACCATGCTAGTTTTGGTATCTGCAGTACTGATATACAAGGGTGCGATAAGATAAAGGCTGATTTGCAGGAGATGATGGATGAAGGCCTCATCCATATAATCAGGCCTAGGGCAGAATATGAGGAAAAAGTGAACATGGTCTTTGGATGTCCTAGAGATTTCCATATCTATGATGTGAACCATATGAATGATGATTTGGTGCCGTTGCACGCTACTTTCTGCCACATGGATGGTCAGGTAGAACACCACTATGGATCTTTCCGGGTTTGCTGTAGGGGTTCCCGAGGTTGTTCCATTGTAAGAAGAGGTATTCATTTGTTATTGGATAAAGGTACTATCAAGGTTTCAGGCCAAATAGATGATCATAATATGATTAATGCAATTGAAGATATCTTGGCTGAGACTGAGTCGGATGATGAATATGCTTCTGCGGATGAATTCTTTTCCTCAGACGAAGATATGTTCTCTGGTGATGATTCTACAATGACCAAATTTTCTGAAAAAGGGGTGAATGTAATTGTGCCTTGTTTCAATGATTCCGCCCCTGTCGAGATTGAATACTGTAGCAAGCCAGTTGTTGCTCCAGTAGTGATTTGCTTGCCGGGACCTGTTCCCTACAAATCAGACAAAGTCGTATCGTACAAGTACAATGCTACAATTTTAGAGGATGGTGTGGAAATTCCTATCCAGCCTTTGTTTAATGTCGAGAATATTGCTGAGGCCAGTAGAGTGACTCGTAGTGGTCGTGTTTTCGCACCTGTTATTAGAGGAAATGATAGTGCTGGTAAGAAGGTTGTTGAAAGTGTTGAAAATAAGAAAGCAGTAGGGGAGTCCAGTGGTGCTACTCTGGAGAAAGAGGTGGATGATATATTGAAGATTATCAAGATGAGCAACTACATAATTGTAGATTAGTTGTTGCAGACACCTTCAAAGATATCAATTTTGGCCTTGTTGATGAATTCTTCTGCCCATAGAGAATATTTAATGAGGGTGTTGGATCATGCCTTCGTAGAAAGTGATATGCCGTTAGACCAATTCAGCAATGTGGTAGGTAATATTACATCTTGTAATAACCTAAGCTTCTGTGATGACGAATTGCCTGACGAAGGAAGGAATCACAATCTGGCTCTCCATATATCCATGAACTGTAAGAACGATTCATTACCAAATGTGCTGATTGATAACGGGTCCGCCTTAAATGTCATACCGAGGAGTACGCTGATGAAGCTGAAATATCTAGGAGCTCCCATGCGCCCAAGCGGCATAATTGTAAAATCTTTCAATGGATCAAGGAAGTCTATTTTTGGGGAATTAGATCTGCCTATTCACGTAGGCTCATAACTTTTTCAAATTACTTTCCAAGTCATTGATATTGTGCCCGCATACAGTTGTTTACTGGGACGACCATGGATACATGAGGCAGGGGCTGTCACTTCAACTCTACACCAAAATTTGAAGTTTGTGCGCGAAGGAAAAATGGTTATCATAAATAGAGAGCAAGCATTGTTAGTCTCTCATTTATCTTCTTTTAGTGTTATAGAAGCAAATGAAGCTGTTGTTGGAACTCAGTTCCAAGCTTTGTCCGTTAATAACGTAAGGGAGAATGAGAATTCTATGGCTTCATTCAAAGATGATCAGCAGGTTGTGCGTAATGACCCTAGTAAAGTATGGGGGTAGATTGTTGACCCGCTAGTGAACAAGAACAGGGATGGTTTGGGATTTTCTGCGAAGAATGGTAAAGGTAAGAATTTGAAGCCGAAGACTGCTCTGGGCAAGTATCAGGATATTTTCCACATCCGAGGTTTCCTTCATCCAACTGTTTCCAGAATCAATGCTATTATGGAGGATGAAGAAGAGCAGGAGATGCCGAACTATGTGACGCCTGGAGTCAGAGTCCAGAACTGGGTCACTATTAATGTTCCCTCTTGCATCCATGTCTCAAAGTAATTTGTTTTTGTTAATCTTTGCAAAAAAGCTTTCACTCTGCCCAAGGTGAAAGTTAATATTGTACGGGCTTATCTGTTTGCTTTGCTCATTAAAATCATAAATAAAAATTATCTTTGATTCTCAAATTGTGTTTTTATTTTCTGCTTTTTCTTGGAAAATTGGTAATCAGAAAAAAAACCTTTTGGAATAAATGATAACTGTAAATAAATCTGCATAATCACTTGATATATGTATCCATTTCAAAAAGCAATCATAAATCACATGTGAAAATTAATTAAAAAACCTGTTGAATACAATGACCCTACACCCTCTCCCGACTTTGAATATCCCGTGTATGGGGCCAAAGAAGAAGAATATGATGAGATTCTAGAAGAGGTTTCACGGTTGCTCGAGCATGAGGAAAGTGACATTCAGCCGTATACAGAGCCATTACAGACCATCAATTTGGGTTCAGAGGAAGATCCGAAGGAGGTCAAGACTGGAGCATTGATGCATCCCGACGTGAAGTGCAGGTCGACTGAATTGTTGAAAGAATATATGGACATCTTTTCTTCGTCTTACCAAGACATGCCTGGTTTAGATAATGATATTATGGAGAATTATTTGTCGTTGAAGCCAGAGTTCCCGCCAGTCAAGTAGAAATTATGAAGAACTCACCCTGATATGGCAGTGGAAATTAAAGAAGAAATGTTAAAGAAGATTAATGTCGGTTTTCTTGTGACATCAGTGTACCCTCAATGGATTGCCAATATCGTCCCTGTACCAAAGAAAGACGGAAAAGTTCGCATGTGCGCAGACTACAGAGATCTAAATAAAGCTAGTCCAAAAGATGATTTTCCATTGCCACATATTGATATGTTGGTTGATAGTACAACAAAATTCAAAGTATTCTCATTCATGGACGGATTTTTCGAATAAAATCAAATAAGAATGGATCATGAGGACTTGGAAAAACAACGTTTAACACACCCTAGGGAACATTCTATTATAGAGTGGTGCCCTTCAGGTTGAAGAACGCTGGTGCAATGTACCAGAGGGCTATGACAAACCTATTTCAAGATCTGATGCACAAGGAAGTTAAGGTATATGTTGATGATATGATTTCCAAATCCAGACCAAAGAAGGGCATCTAGAAGATTTATTGAAATTGTTTCAGCGTTTGAGGAAGTATCGTCTCCGCTTGAATCCAAATAAATGCACCTTCGATGTTCGATCAGGGAAGTTATTAAGTTTCTTTGTCAGCCAAAAAGGAATTGAAGTTGACCCTGATAAATTCAAAGCAATTCAGGAAATGCATGCGCCAGGGACTGAAAAGCAAGTTAGAGGTTTCTTTGGGCGTCTGAATTACATTTCCAGATTCATTCCCCATATGACTGCAACATGTGAACCGATCTTTAAGTTGTTAAAGAAAGATCAGGGTTGTGTATGGACAAATGATTGCCAAAGGGCATTTGAAAGTATTAAAGAATATCTGCTTGAACCTCCTATCTTGCTCCCGCCTGTTGAAGGAAGACCATTGATCATGTATCTGACAGTGTTAGATAATTCTATGGGCTGTATTTTGGGACAACTAGATGAAACAGGAAAGAAGGAATATTCCATTTATCATATTAGCAAGAAGTTTACTGACTGTGAGTCGCGGTATTCTATGCTTGAAAAGACTTGTTGTGCTCTAGCCTGGGCGGCAAAGCGGTTGCGGCAATATATGTTGAATCGTACTACTTGGTTGATTTCCAAAATGGATCCAATTAAGTATATTTTTGAAAAGCCTGCTCTTACTAGGATAATTGCCCATTGGAAGATGTTGTTGTATGCATATGATATTGAATACCGCACTCAGAAGGCTTTAAAAAGCAGTGTGCTGGTAGATTATCTTGCTCACCAACCGATAGATGATCATCAATCTGTCAAGTATGATTTCTCTGATGAGGATGTGATGTTCTTGAAAGTAAAATATTATGATGAAACTCTTCCAGGGGAAGGTCCTGATCCTGAATCCCGATAGGGCATGTCATTTGATGGAGCTATGAATGCTTATGGGAAAGGAATTGGTGCTGTGATTATCACACCTCATGGATCACACATTCCTTTTACTGCAAGGCTGACATTTGATTGTACTAATAATATGGAAGAGTATGAGGCTTGTATCATGGGTCTTGAGGAGGCCATTGATCTCAGAATCAAAGTGCTAGATATGTATGACGATTCAGCTTTGGTAGTAAATCAGATTAAAGGAGAATGGGATACTCGTCACTCTGGCTTGATCCCTTACAAAGACTATGCTAGAAGATTATTACCCTTCTTTAACAAAGTTGAATTCCACCATATTCCTAGAGATGAAAATTAGATAGCGGATGCTTTGGCAACTCTGGCTTCTATGTATCAAGTAAATACTTGGAATGATGTGCCTCGTATCATAGTGTGACGTTTGGATAGACCAGCTCATGTGTTTATAGCAGAGGAAGTGTCAGATGAAAAACCTTGGTATTATGTGTTGCACTCCAAAATTTTCCCTCTTACTTGTAAGTGAAATGGCTTATGCTTCACCATCATATTCATCATTTGCATTGCATTAACTTGAGGACATATAATCAAGGGTTTGGCTGGATAAGTAAATATTGCCTTAAAGAAGAATATTTTTCTTCAAAGGTCACGTATCTGAAGTCTTTCCATCTCAAATATTATCTCAAGTCATGAGGTATGTGGGTACAAGAGTGCTTCGGGATGTTCCAGTTGGATTAACGTTTAGGAGTTATGGTCAACATCTTCAATCTTTGTGACGCAATCAGTATTCCTGATTGATGGTGTGGTTTAACTGATCTTTTAAAGTCTAAAATAGTCTCGTGGTTTTTTTCTATTTGCATTAAAAGTATCTGCATGTGGTCTGCTGGTCTCCACGTTTTTTATCAGAGGAATCAGGGTCAATTGAATAAAAAGAGATTTAAGCGTGTATGAGCAAAAGTCAACAAAATTCAAAAATCAACTAAATGAATTTTTTTGGTCAAGATCATTGATAAAAGTCCAAACGTGAAGAAATTTGTTGAGTTGTTGGGAAAAATCGAAAGAATCGGCCGAATTTGAAGTTTCTCGCATTTTTAGTGATATGGGCTCTTAATAATTTTTAGAAGATTTTTCAAAATATGGTAAACTTCATGGCTACTTTTAAGGTCCCGTTTAGACTCAGATGCAAAATCTCCAAACATGAAAGTTGAAGATCAGATTCTCCTCTCCGATTTTGATTCAAGAATCGTACTATTTGGAGGTTCGTAGAGAAAGTTACAATGTTTACGTTTTGAAGGCTTGAAAGAAGAAATGCTGCCAAGACTTGCCTTGCCTGGCCATCATTTCATCGAGCAGGTGGCAGGCGCATGTTTAAGACATTTTTATCATGGATTTATTTCTCGTTTCGAAAAATGTCGAACATGAAAGTTGGAGTGTGTTGCGTACTCTTCGTTTTGGGTTTAAACTTCGTCTCGTTTTATGCGTCGTGTAAAGAAATATCGAAGCGCAAAGTAGAAAGATTGAAGATGACAAGATGCATGTGCCACACATAGAACTTGCCATGCCAAGCATGTCATTTTGTCAAGCAATTGCAAGGCGTATATTCATGGTATTTTTCTTTATGATTAAGGCCGTGTCTGGATTGGAGGCAAACTATAAACTTGTTCTATCATTTGTCCTCTTTCTAACAGTATCAAGTTTGCGGCATTTGGATCATTATTGGGAAAGTTGCGATATTTTGAAATCATGATGACGGAATTGAGTTCTGCATGATGAGTTTCCAGTTACGACGAACAGTTTTGATACCACGGCTTCGCAATCATTTTTTAGTATGTTTCGAGTGTTATTTCAAGAAATTTCCAACATGAATGTTGTTTAGAGAAAATCACTCTTCAACTTTTATGTTGAGACTTCATCTTGAAGAATGCTATATTTCAAGTTATTGAACCATAAAGTGGAGGTTGGAGCATTGACGGATAATCGTCGGTAATAACAGAATTGCTGGTATTTATTTTAGTTATGATTTCGTAACTTCGGGACCATTTTAGGACGGGCTACGAGTGTTATTTCGAGGCGAGGCCAACATGAAAAATGTTCCTTGATATGTCCTTTTTTTAATGATGCAAAGATTGCGCCACGAGGAGTGTTATAATTCAAGATATACGAGCCCGAAGATGACTACATGGCCATGTATAAGGGCGAAATATTTTAGAAAAGAAAGGCTACTGTATTATAGTTCACGCATGCAGGGAATGATGTTTTATGGCCATGCAATGATTCACTATTACATGCATGATGAGAGTAACCATAAGGAACCCCTTCCATTTTTATCCATGTAACAATCGTAACAAACTTTTTGCAACGGAATTCTCGCTCGCTCTCGTGACTGTAACAGAATTCTCTATCAATCTAGCAACAACAACTTCATTCACGATGGCATAAAAAAAACTCTTCTTCTCATTGCCACGACGCATGCTCTTTATGATTTCTCCATTCAACAAGCTCATGCGGTTTTCTCTCACTTTTCCATTCCATAACCATAACAACTTCACTCTCATGGCAGCAACTCACCTCAACCTCTCTCTCGCCCCCTTCTATCATCTTCAACCGTGAAGAATTGTAACAAACTTTCTCTCTACCATAACAACCTCACTCTCTTTTTCATCTTCTAATCATCATCATGACATAACTGCTCTGGCTCGATCCCTCAAGACTGCATCTTTGAAGCAGAGTTGTTTTTTTATCCCCTCTCTCTCTCTCTCTCTCTCTCGATTATTCATAATCTTGAGATCTCTTTCTCCTTCTCTGTGAAAGGAAGCTTTGTTTAACATTTACTTTGCATCAAAAACACTACATAGCTCAGTCCTACATCATCTTCCTCAAGCGACAAAATCGGATTTCGCGCATTCATCAAAATCTGAAGAATATTCAGATCACATTCATCATATCAAAGACAGGTGAAAGCGGCTGTAGAGTTATTTGAAGAAAACACGTGAGAAGTGGTCTTTGCTTAGGTAAATCCTATTGAAACTCTCCTATAATCTTATGCATCCTGCTAGATCTTAGTTGCTTGTTAGTAGCATCAGTGTAGCGACGTCTCGAAGTCCTCCTTTCGGAGGCACGCTTTGTGTAGCGAGGATACATGGTGAGATCTTGGATTTCTGAGCGTGTGCGTTATTGTGTGATGGAGTAGAAATCTAGAAATTTGAAGCTCATATTCACGTTCAGTGGACAAAATCGAGTGGAATGGTGCCGTCAACTTGATTTTTCGTTCATGTTTCATTACTTTCGCGAAGACACCACCGGAGAAGGTGGTGGAAGCCACCGTCTGGTTTTGTAGTGTGAACATTTTCCCTAGACGTGGTTGATTCTTGTTAGTTCATGCATCTTCGTCGTTAACAAATTAGAACGCGTATTTTCAATTACTGGAATTGTTTGTTTTTTAGGAAAAGTCATGTTGTGGGTTATTTGCTGCTTAGTAAAGAGAGGCAAGTTGTTGAACGTTAGAGAGATAAAGAAAAAACGTGACATATTAAATGAGCCAAAAAGTCTGGAAGGATGGTTTTTGTTGGGGAAAACGGGCTTAGGAGTGATTTCAGAATTGGGCCTAACAAATTCGTGTCTACACCCCCTTGTTAATGGGTCTGAGTTCCTATTTGACTAAAATTAGTGCAAATATGAGATTTGGTTATACACCCCCCTGGCAGGTTGTATACAATTTGGATGCTTGTTCGTTTTAGCACATGATTTCTATTTTCCTAGTCTATAAAAAATCTGAAAAAATATATTCATAATTCTTTAGTGTATTAGAAATTTTTACACATTTTTATAGATTTTTATTAATTGATTTTCATTATTGTTCAAATCCTTTTCGCTAATAGGCTCAAAAGAAAGACCAACACGTCCATTTGCACGATTCCATCCAAATTTTGATCATTCCTTGACAAATAAAATTCACAAAAATGTTTTTATTTTATTTTATGTCAGATTAGGAATTTTTAGGATATTTTTCTTTATTTTTTCAAACTAATTTGCATTTTATTTTGAGTCGTTTTTGTAAAGTTGTTTTAATTGGTCACCGCTCAATCAAAGCTTATGTTTAATAATCATCGAACACTATTTTGAGCCGATTTTTGGACCTTGATTAGAGGCTGACTTACATATAATGTGTATTTTGATTCGATAATTTTTAGGTTGAGAATTAAAGTTTTTTCCAATTATTTTGATAACGTTGATTCTTATGCGCTTATTATGGACTGTTGTTGATAAGTATGGTAGCTTTTAACGTGATTCTGGTTTGCTTTCATGTGTTGATGATGTTCGCTGCTCGAGTTTTAAAGTCATTGTACCGATTGCTTTTTTCATGATTTTACCTTGGTTCAAGTTATGATTTGATCGTGTAACTCCGGTTACGTTTGCCATGTCATTACTAACCTGTTTGTTAAGTTGTGCGAGGTACTTTGATAAAACTCTTAGATTGGTTTTGATTGCTTCGTATTCTACTTTATTTGTGGGATACAAATCTATGTCAGATGCAATTTATCGGGACTCGCATTCTAGAGAGATGCGTAAATGCACTATTATACATTCCCTTGGGCTTGTATTTTCATGCAGGATACTTGTGCAGTTGTGTCTGATACACACCTTTTGTGATTTGTCTTCACACTAATATTTTGAGATTTATAATGATGTGTGGTTTCTAACTCGCTTTGTTTGTTGATGCTAGATTGCTTGGAGTTTCAGGGTTTCTCTATTGTCGCTTGCTACGGTACGAATCTTTGTCTGTTTGGTATACAACTCTTCCATTTCTTCTCAGTATTTACCGCTTTCTAGAGATCATGTATAGTAGGGGCATTTATCGCTTTCTAGAGACCATGAGAAGTAGGAAGCAAGAAATAAAGAGCGTGAGCTTGAAGTCGATGTTTAAAGACCTGTAGCAGGCCTTCTGCATTTTATTTGCTATATGTGTTGTGCTTCTGCTTGTTTCCTTGGTTGTTGATCGAAGAGTCGCTCAATTTAGAAATTGAGATCACGACTTCGCTCTCAGTGCATGCTCCCTATAGGATTTTATCACTTTCCTTGATTTCTTGTTGATCGATGAGTCACTCAATTTAGGAATTGAGATCACAACTTCGCTCTCAGTGCATGCTCCCTATAGGATTTTATCGCTTTCCTTGATTTCTTGTTGATCGACGAGTCACTCAGTTTAGAAATTAAGATCACGACTTCGCTCTCATTGCATGTTCCCTATAGGATAGTTTTGTTAGAATTTATTTGGTATGATAGCATAAATAGGATCTCTCTAGATGTGCTCTCTGGAGCTTATTGGCTTACCTGTTTGATTTCATCTTTGTGTACATGTTTTGAGATGATATACCCTCTGCATGTTCCCTTAGGAGCTCTTGATTCATCTATAGATGATGATTTGAGATAGACATTAGGATTGTTATCCAAGCATGTCAATCTTAGGTTAGAGATTTCCCTTCAAAGTTCAAACCTTAGGATTAATCATTGTATGATAACATTACGGATTAGATCTAGGTTAGTCTCCCTTAGAAGATTTTTCTTTCTTTTGCATCCATGCATTAAAACAAAAACTTTCTCTTTCTTTGAAAAATATTAAAACATCTAATAACTTCCAAATCCTTCTTTAAGGTAAAAGCTATCAACCAATGCAAACTCTTTTGCTCCTTCGGGCTTTTCTTTCAAACTCTTTTCAGAAAGAACATGTTAATTCACTTCTTTGCTGACGTGTAAATCTCCAAAGGTCGAGTTACGGCAGAAGGCGAAATTAATATTGTTAATTAAAAAATACAAACTAACAAAAACATGTAAGCCAAACTACAGCTGCTCTGATTCCTTAAAAGGGATACGTAGGCATTGGGGTAGGGCCCGAGCGAGCAAAAATTTTATTTTCCCTACATTATTTTCTCTTTTCTTTTGCATGCATTCCTTGTACAGCTTCGATATAGATTCTTACACACCCATAAGATAGACAACAAGAGTGGATACCGTGGAGTACTACGGGCGTGTGGGGTGCTAATACCTTCCCCTCGCGTAACAGATTCCCTTACCCATATCTCTTGGTCGTTCGACCTTGATTTCACCCTTCTCAGGTTTACTCGATGTTTACCTTTCCCTTCTTGTGGGATAAAAAAATTCAATGGCGACTTCATTGATTTCATTATCAGTTGATTGTTCAGCCGGTTGTTTCATTATGATGTCAAGAATTTTCTCTGAACTCAGGAATACCCGACTGGTGCATCAAATAAAGATAGAAAGACATTGAGAAGGTTGGCAGTCAGCTTTTTCCTCAATGAAGATGCAGTATACAAAAGAAATTATGACATGGTCTTGCTCAGATGCATTGGTAGACACGGAGCAGAAATGTTGATGCATGAGATCCATGATGGCTCCTTTGGTACTCATGCCAATGGACATTCGATGGATAAGAAGATGCTTAGGGCAGGTTATTATTGGCTGACAATGGAATCAGACTGTTACAAATTTGAAAATAAGTGCCATAAGTTCCAGATTTATGCTGACAAGATTCATGTGCCTCCGACACTTCTCAATGTTATTTCTTCCCCATGACCTTTCTCTATGTGGGGTATTTACATGATTGGAATGATTGAACCAAAAGTGTCAAATTGTCATCATTTCATCTTAGTGGCAATTGATTACTTCACCAAATGGGTGGAAGCAACTTCATATGCTAATGTTACCAAGCAGGTGGTAGTGCACTTTATCAAGAACAATCTCATAGGTCAATATAGGGTGCATTGATTCTTGAAACAATGGATGGCGAGGAGTTCCCACGTCCTTTGAATGTTGATGCAGTCAAGAAATACTTCACCTAGATAGATAAAAGAACAACTCACTAAGGCAAAAACCTGAAAGGGCGACTTAGGCAAAAAGGAGCATCTCGGTAGGCTGAAAACCTGAAAGGGTGGTCTAGGCAAAAATTAGAGACATAAACAGAGTGATTTTTCCTGGTAGGTTGAAAACCCGCAAGGGAAATCTAGGAAAAAGGTAGGGACTTCCTGGAAAGTAACTGCATCAGACAAGACTTGATCATTGAAGCAACAATTTTCTTGGATCCTCACCACTCTTCAACTGAAGTTACTACTCAGGAATTCAAAGTTGTTAGGAAGAATAGCGGTCATTGTATCTCAATGTATATTTTCCTATGTATATTACCATTTTTACAAACTTTGTAATTATCTATGGAGTCTTGCCATTTGCATACTACCATTATATTAATAAAGTTTGAGCTTTTATCCAATTCTTTTCAATTCTTATTTTATTCTACTTACAAAGACTCCATTTATTATTGATAGTAATTTTCAAAGCAAACAGATTTAATAAAAAAGTTGTTTTTTGAAAAGAATTTACAAATTACTTCTTGCTTTAGAATTTGTGATTCAAGGAGAACAAAAATAGTGACTCCAAGGATGGGCGAACTCTGAAATTTTTGAGGTATGTATTCCCAGGAAGGTTATCTCAGGTCACTTTTGTTGGTATGGGTATGATCTTCTTGTGCTTCTCGGATAATTGAAGATGACACCAATTGATGTGTGGTGCTATGTTGGGTTTGTGATCCTGTTTTCCCCAGTCAGATCTTGGTTCATTTTGATTCCAGGTTTGCATGGTATGAAGTCTCTATCCCAGATTCCCCAGTAAAGTCTTCACCCACATGAAGAAAGTCTCTTCCCTCTTGGTGTGCTGAGATGGAATCATTTGCAAAACATCGCCCCTTGCAGTGCTATAATTTTTGTTGTTGTTTGTTTCCCAGGAAACTAGACAAGGGTAATGTCTTCTCTAAGAAGTGTTGAAACCGTTGTCAACTTTTTGCCCCCCCCCCCCCTGCCAAGTGCTGGGTTTGATTTAAAATCCCCATAAGTTTGATTTCTTGATGAAATATTTGACTTCTTAAAATCCCCAAGTAAGGCTTAGATAACGTACCTTTATGAAAATTTTTATCCCCATGAGGTTTCATAATTTCTCCCCAGAGAAGTTGGTGCAATCCTCACTCTTAGTGTTGAGGAATGTGTCTTGGTTTCCCCTCGACGGTGTGGTGTTTTCCTCCCCAATAAAGTCAATATGAGATCCTCAGCTGATATCTCGACAATATGGTTTTGTTTTCTCCATTGAAATCAACAATGCAATCACCAGAATAAGTACAAACCTTGAAATATTTGTTTTCCCTATTGAAGTTTGTGTTATTCCCCGGTGAATCCTGGAGGAAGATGTTATATCCTTGTATCTGTATTAATTTACTACTATGATTTGATTAATTTCGGACTATGTTCCTTCCCAGTGAAGTTAAGTCGTGAAGTTAGGAATTTATTTCCTCAGTTGGTGCTTACTTTCTTATGAGATTTTCATCTTGGATGTGATTTAGCCGAGTATTGACTGTACCCAAGTTGGTTTTGTCTGGTTATCCCCATTGTTATATGTCTATTTTGTCAGCATATACATGATAACATTCATACATTCATACATACATCACACATATCTGAACTAAAACTCATGCTCATTTGCATTTATTATTTTATTGATACATTACCCTGTTTTTCAGAGTTGTGGTTATCCTCTCTCCAATAGAGTGTCAACCTTAAGCAGAAAGCGTATATTCTTTCAATTTCCCCATTGAGTTATCCCTCGTGGAAGAATTTTGTTTCAGCCTTCTATTCAGCTTGTTGTCTGGATAGAACGTGGTTCCCTCTTGAGTTTATTTCTCATGAGGAGTTATTTTGGTTGACTGTTTCATTCCGGTTTACTTCTGGTTTAAATTTGTGGTCCCCAACAAAATTTCTATTTTGATTTCTGCAGGCTTTGAGCCCTAATTTAAGAATGTGCATTTATTTTGCACGTGAAGATTTTATTTATTTCCCCAGGGAGCCATATTTCTTTCCTCTGAAAGTTATTATTGCAATTCCTTCTCATAACAACAAGTGACAGGTCTCTTTATTTAAGCAACTTGTACTTCTCTAATAAGTCTGACAGTTCCTAGAGAAGATTCCGATTTGTTACTCCAATGAATGGTAGCCTTGTCATTATGGAAGGTAGTTTGTTGTTGAGATTTGTTTCTCCAATGAATGGTAGCCTTGTCATTATGGAAGGTAGTTCGTTGTTGAGATTTGTTACTCCAATGAATGGTAGCCTTGTCATTATGGAAGGTAGTTCATTGTTGAGATTTGTTAATTCAATGAATGGTAGCCTTGTCATTATGGAAGGTAGTTCGTTGTTGAGATTTGTTACTCCAATGAATGGTATCCTTGTCATTATGAAAGGTAGTTCTTTGTTGAGATTTGTTACTCCAATGAATGGTAGCCTTGTCACTATGGAAGGTAGTTCATTGTTGATATTTGTTACTCCAATGAATGGTAGCATTGTCATTATGGAAGGTAGTTCATTGTTGAGATCTTTTTCTGATGAATGGTAGCCTTGTCATTATGGAAGGTAGTTCGTCGTTTATATTCTATTGATTTGAATAAGTTCGTTTGTTCCTAGTCGGGAGCACTGATGCTAATCATTTTTACCACCCTAATATTGGTATTCACCGGTATTGTCCTACCATTTCTTTCCCCAGTGGGTCGAAGTTACTTTTTTGCTATCTCCTTAGTGAGTGGATAGTTTGTAGTCATCTGTCGATCACTGTTATCCTTTACCTCCTCTCCTCAATCTTTGAGTTGATGACGCTTTATCTCCTCTTTGGGCTTTACCCCAATAGAGTCTGGTCTTTTATTCACCAGTGATTTATCTTCCTGGTTGGGTTTTTCTCTTGATCCCTGTTTTTATTTACTACATCCCCAGTTGGTTTGGTGTAACTTTTTGAATTTGTTCATTTGCATTGATAATCATAAACATTGCATGATATCTTAGGGCCAAAAATAAGGATTTTTTTATATATTTAAGTATCTTCAATCGCGTCGACACAAAGATTTTAACTTTCGCATCTCCGGATAGAATACACTTAAATAAGGGCAGTTGTTGTACCCCAATTTTTGCCCCTAAGATTCCTCAATCATCTCATACCATTACAATGCAACAAGATCACACACTAGGGTTTGGTTATTCTCCTTATATTTATCTTTGCTCATGGGTAATCACCAAGCACCTTGACTTGTATTTTGTGATCATTTATGTCTTGTATTGATTAACTTTTAACTAATAAATACAATGAATGTTTTCTCTAATAGGTGAAAGCACAACATACTCCATCAAGTTGCTCTACAGGTTCATGAGCTTATTCCCATGCCTTATTCAGACAAAGTTTCATTGATATTCAAGCCCCATCATTAAAGATACCTTGAAGTGGTATCATTAACAAAGTCTACTATGATCCATCATGTCTCAAGTTGTCAAAGATAGTCCAAAGATTTAAGGGTTGATGGAAGAAGTTTGACCTATTTGGATAAGTCTTTGATTTCTTGATCACAAGTGCATATCTCCTTCAATTATCAATATTTGGAAGTGGTTATGGTTGCTATGGTTCCTCATTATCATACTTAACAACTTCTATTTACATGACAAAAGTATTTGTACAAGGAGGTTTGTCAAAATTGAAAAGGGTTTCAAAGGCATTTTGTTGCTCTAGGAGCTAGGGTTTTTTGAACTTCAAAGGGCTATATCTTGCTCATCTTTTGGTATTTTTGAGTGGAAGATACCTAATGATGAAGAAAGATTACAAGTCCTCTGGATAAACCATCAAAATCCATTATGTGACTTCAAAAGATCATAACTTGGCCAATTTTTATCTCCTTGAGCCCATTCCTTTTCCAAAATGATTTTAAGAATATGAACTTCAACTCTTCTTTTATGTGCACAGTTTGAAAATGGATGGAATATGCCCTAAGGATGCAAAAGATTATAGGTCATCTCATGAATTTTCACCAACTTCAACAAGTCATAACTTTCTCATTTTTTGGAGATTTTAAATGGTTCAAGTCTCAAAATGTCATTAAAGAGATCTACTTCTTTCTATCGTTTTTTGTGAAGAGCAAATTTCAAGTGAAAGGTCATGTTTGGATGCAAGACATTATAGGTCATTTTTTGAAGAAAAAACTTAGAATATTTCTAAGTACAAAAGTCAACCTCTTTTTCTCAACCTTGTCTCATCGCAATTTTCAGCTCAAGCATCCATTTGATTCCATTCTTTGCACATTGTAAAGCTTGTGATCCCATCTTTCCAATGCACCAAGAATCAAGTCTTGAGATGCCCTGAATCATGCACACCAATGATTTGAGCATGGCACCTTGAAACTGAAGTTTCACCTCAAGTCAGAATTTGAAATCCTTGATTTGACTTCTAAATACAAATTTTATGTGCGCTTTTGCTTCTAATCATGCTTACAGAACTTCCAGAAGTGATTAGCACATTAAAACGCAAGCTTTGGATGAGTTTTGATCAAAATAAAAGTCACACTTTTCTTGTTTGCAACTTCACACGATTTCCCTCTAAACTTCATCATTTCACTCACTTGAGCATTCAACCAGCTTCTCTATAAATAGAGGGCCATACCTTATTCATTTACTCAAGCTTAGGAGCCAGAATCACCCTGTCAAACTTCCTCTTGAACCCAATTTTCTGCAACTTCGAATCTGCTTTTACAACTTTCCTCAATCCATTTTCTTTGTCAATTCACCTTCCTTGAACCTCACTGAAGCTAACAGAAGAAGAATTAAGCTCTAAGACTTCCTAAATCGTACTAGCCAAGTCAAGTTTCAGAGCTATGCAATTGGACTTCAATAGGTAGATTCCCTCACCAATTCTAAACTTTGATACTGTTATGAAACTCTCATCATCCTAATTCTATTCGCAATATTTATTTTCAATTGGAAGTGTATTTTGACCATGAAATTTCAAATCCCTTTTCAAATCTTTCCTTCCAAAACAACTGAGCTACAACCTATATAATTTTTTCGCGAAGGTACCATTGGAATCGTCTTGAAGAGACGAAGCGAATGGTACCAGTCCCGTGTTCTGATTTTACCGTTTCAGGGACCTGTAAATCTCGTGGCTGGAGGTTGAAGATGACCAATGTGTCATCTCTCAACCAATGATAGCATGCCACACTTTTTTTTCTTTCAAATTCAGATTTAATAAATGATTTTGTTTTATTCACTAAAGACCATGATATGCACAACGCGTTTGATCCATTGGATTAACTTACTAACGTGTTTTGACTCTCATCCATTGGGCCACATTTTTTTGACTATATTTTTTATTTCTAATTTTTATATTTAAATTGTTTTAAACTTCAAAAAATCATAGAAAATTCATTTTAACTTTAAAAAATCTGAAAAAATTATGAAAAATAATTTTGATTTTCCTCTTTCTGATTATTATTTTTTCATAATTTTATTTTGTGTTCTAATATATTTTTTTTTATAATTTTCACTTTATTTTAATTGTTTTAAATGTTTAAAAATAATTTTCTTAATTTTTAAATTCTGAAAAAAAAGGGAAGGATCCAACGACCTCTTGACAAATATTGGTGACCTCATGTTATTTTTATTTCTGATATTACTATTTTCATCATTTTTGGTTTATTTTGCCTATTTCTTTTAATTTTAAAAATAGTTTCTGACTTTAAAAAATTGCCCAAAATTTTATAAAAATATTTGAGCTCATTTATGATTTTTCTATGGTCTCATTAAATTTTTCTTGGATGTTTTGAATATAGTTGCTATTTTCTCCTCTTATTTTCATTTTTAAATCATTTTAAAAATCTTTTTCTTTATTATTACATACAATTTTATTTTTGTATATATTCTGGTTGATCTTGGACTATGAGATTTTGATCATGAGCTTTATTAACATCATTGAATCCATGGTGTTGATTTTAACTCCGTAAAAAATAGATAAATAATTTTAATAATAGCTTGATTAAATTTTTGGTTCAAATGTGATTTGAATCTTACCTCATCCCTTTTTATTTTATCCCCTTCTTATTGTACTAAATGTTATTGGAGAATAATTTACATATCATTTCTCAATACATATGGTACATAGATTTCTATTGACCGGCCTCAAAATAGGTGTGACTTTTATATAAGTCCACTTGCGATTGCTTAACATAACGCTAAATTTTATCCCGATTCGAGAAATAATCACTCGTGGCCGAAACCTATGTTTGTAAGCCCAAGTATGTTAATTTTAATCCTTTAATCCAATAACCTTGAGATTCCTTATTAGGAGGCTTTGGTCTTATCAATCCTCTAATGAATTTTCACAAGCTTTGGTCAAAGTGAATCACTTAAACATCATTGATCATTTATTGTTGCTTTGAGAATTTTAAATGGGTGATATACTTGACAAAAAGCAAATGAAACTTGTTATTGAGAGGCTTTGATTTTATCAATCTTCTAATGAGTTTTAAATGCAAGTTTCAAGATGGTCACTCAACTAACCTCTAATTTCTAACAATTGATTTCATTTTATGCTTTTCTTTTATGCCTTTACTTTATGCCCCATTTTATTTTAGCATTTACATTTCATGCTATTTTCATCTTTGCTCACTTGAGCATTTACTTTTATGTCATTTTTATTTTGCTCACTTGGGCTTCTCATTTATTTTTAAAGATACTTAATAATCAACTTGAACCATGAAACTTTTTAATGTTACTTGGACTACTTGGTTACTTTCCTTGACATTATGAAGATGGTAGACTTCTTGGACTTTGGATTAGATACCTTAACCTACCTTGGGACCTTGTGACCTCAACTTTTATTTTGTTTGGAGTTCTTGGGGTTTACCCCAAGACATTGGGTTGTTTGT
This sequence comes from Vicia faba, assembly GCA_948472305.1. NCBI lineage: Eukaryota > Viridiplantae > Streptophyta > Magnoliopsida > Fabales > Fabaceae > Vicia > Vicia faba. The sequence goes on along the minus strand of OX451736.1, from coordinate 429,206,305 downwards.
TTTGTGTGTAGGTTATTGTGATTACACGCGTTGTCTGTGATCGGGAATTCATCTGTATATAGCCGTTACTCTACCCAAATTTTGTGAAGACTTAATGCAATTGAAGCTTGGTCTTCTTAAGATGTTTATTATATTTGCTTGTTTGGTTTCAAACCCAAAGGATGAGAATTCTACATTGAATCATTGTGTCAAGTGTTGACTTCTTGTTAGTTAGATGGTTCTTTTCCCTAGCTTTTACTTTATGCTCTAAAATAGCCCCTTCCCGTCCTCCCATTTTCTTTAATTTAAAAAATCTTCTCCCTCCTTTTAAAAACTCTTCTTGTTTTTAAAACTTGAACCACTTTCATAATAAACTTGAACTTAGGTCCATGCATTTTCAAAAATATTTTCTTAATCAAACTTTAATCAACTTAATAATACCTTAACATTTTTTGTGAGAAGACTAAAAGTTAATCAATCTCATTCAAATCATTTTTCCATGGCTCTTATCTTTAAAATTTTCTCAAAATATTAGACTCTTGCCAAATCCTTGTAGTGATGCGATTTACTGTACTTCTATGATATGTAGTGAAGTGAGATATTTTCCACTTGGGTTTTGAGCGAGGTTTTGTTGATTTTAAAATCTAAGCCATATCCTCCACTTTGAGATGACGCAAATTTTCCTTTCTTACAATTGTGGGTAGTAAGTATGTTTTCCACTCGGATACGATGATGATGTCTCGTCTCTTAAAATTAACAAACACACATGTGTTTTACATTTTTAAAAGGTGAACTACGTATACCCTGATCCCCTATTGCACGAAAGGTGATATGTAGGCACTAAAGATTCGCATCCACGGCGGGTGAAAAAATCATAAAAAATACTTCTTTTATCATCTCTACAATCTATTTTTTATACAACATTTATAGCCAAAATACACAAATTTTCAAAGAGGTTCATGCGGAGTACCATAGATGTTTAGGATGCTAATACCTTCCCTTTGCATAACCAAACCCCCGAGCTTAGATTCTCTCCCCCTCTTTTTGGGTTATTCTCTCTTTTCCCATTCCTTTGGAAATAATAAAGCGCAGTGGCGATTTTTATTTGATTTGTACGAGTCAAGTCAATCCAATGGCTTAGTCTCAACATTTCTACCGCTACAGCGGGTAAAAGTAGTCGTGGAGTCCTGATGGCCAAGACTCTTTGGTAGTCGAGCATAATGGATAAAGTTCCCTTTATTCTTCATGTCTTATTGGGCCAAGGTCATCAGGTCGTCTTTCATGCACAAGTGGATTGGGCCATGTTTAGCCATTGAGCCAGTCCAGAACGGGAGCCCCCAAGCCGTTGATATTGGGTGTAGGAGAGATAACTTAGAACCAGCCTGTGTGTTGAGGAGGTGTCAATGCTTTTGGTTCTTGTCATAGGACACGGGGACGCTTCAGGATGTGTTTGGGGACAAATGTGTCGAGGGGTTCAAACATGGTCTCGCGTGCTCTCTGAGCGAGGAGCTGAATGATTGATTGGACTTTGAGAGATAACGTGCCATGCTTGCATCGAGCCACATGTTGTCATTAATGTGTAATAATGGCAAGTCTAGGGACTAGGGCGTAATGATGACAACCCCTAGGCGCGTGCCCGCTCACGTGCTAAAAAATATGCCTATAAATGGGAGAGAGGAAGCTCCATTTGAACTTTTCGCTTGCTTTCTCCTACTTGTTTCTTCTCATTTGTTCGCCATTGAAGTATCTGCTCGTTCGCTGTTAATCTTCCACGACCAAGTAAGTTTTCATGATTTTTCGTTGTTTATATGAATTTAATCTCTATTTTAGGCTAGTTTTTTTGGTTTTGCCTTTAGAGATGCATGTGGTTAGGATTAATGTAGCTTAGGGGGGAATTTTATGGCAGTTTGTTGGCGTCTGACAGTGGTTCTACCACATGAGGATGTTGGCTCCGTCGTGAATCTGTTGGAGATATCTGGCGTTTGGGGCGGTGGCGGCGAGATGTGATGAGTTTTCTGATGAAGTTAGGCCGTTTATGGGTTTCTGTCATGAACTTCATGCGTTTCAGATGAACCCTCAAGCGATATTTAAAACTAAGTTGTCAGAGAGATTACTCTTTGCACGAGTTAGGGTTTAGCCTGACGGACAGGCGCCTAATGCGATAGAGGGAATTGTCCTCGTATCTATTTTTTGTTGTTTAAGTGAGGGCTCTGGTCGGGGAAAGGTTCCTCGTTCCTTTGTGTGCCCTTTCACTTGATTAATAGTGGAAGGGTGGATTTGATTTGATGCCGAATTCACTTTTTTCATCTGCTTTTCATATAAAATGGTTAGTAGCACCGAAGACGAGGTTATGAGCGAACGTAGTTGTTCAAATCAAAATTCATCTAAGCAGACTTTGTCTAAAAAGAGCACGTCTAGGAAAAGTGATTCTGAGTCGACCACGTCGGGACAAAACACAACTGAGCGGGGTACGCCTTAGGCACTTATGGCCTCAGAGGACTGGGTCTCACTAGGTCCCCAGGAGATTTCTTCCTACTTCCCCGAGCACCCAGAAGAAGTGTTCACGGTTGTGGCCTCGGGGATTAAGCAGCTGAGTGCTGAGGAGGAATGGGTCGTTTACATCCTTGGGAAGCATGACCAGATCTTCTCAAAATACGATGTCAATCAGTTCCCTATGTATGAGATCCTTTTCAGAGATATGGGGTTCCGACTCCTTTTCATCGACCTTTAGGTGATCGTTTTCGATTATCTTCATCTTGCTCCTTCGTAGCTTCACCCAAACTCGATATACTTCATGCGAGCTTTCAAGATTGTGTGAGTATTTGAATATCGGGGCCAATGTCCCCATGTGTTTCTACTGCTTCCATATCCAGCAGGGAGCCGTTGGTGCGCAGGTCAGATGGATCTCCATAAAATAGTCGAACGAGAAGTTGTTTAAGGATTATCTTAAATCTTTTCGACACTTCAAGCACATGTAAGTGTTGGTTCAGCCCGTGTTAGATAAGGTGATCCTTAATGTTTTCATGAGCATCCCCAAGCATGGTGCAGACAGGGAGCTTGTGTTGACCGAGGAAGGTGAACCAATGAGGCAGCTCGTGCAAAGGTTCCACTTTCACTGGGACAAAGAGAACTTTTCTCGTGGCACTGACCATTGCATTGTAAAGACGAGCCAGTTGAATCCTGAAGATCAGGCCTATGACTGACTGTTGGCCTTTGTCAAGGGAATACCTCCAGTCCAACGTCTGGAAAAAGGGGGAAAGTTAAGGTAGAGAAAACACAAGAAAGGGGGGGGGGTTAATTGTGTTCATAGAAAACATTCCCCATTAGAAATTCTCTGCACTTAAATGATAATAGCAATAAAGATAATGAAGATAAAAGACACAAGTGTTTTATCCAGGTTCACCCTTAACTAGGCTACTCCTGTCCACCTTCGTAAGGATGATTTTGCATTATACAAGGACTTAATCCACTATAACCAAACTGATTACAATTGCATGGGAAACCGCCAGTGAATAACACACAATGACACATTCAGGAATCCAACCGGATATAACATTCACTGACCCAATAGAATCTGATCCCTCAAGATCTCCTACCAGGATTACCTTGCAATGATATCCATCAGGGATCTCATAAGAGTCTGACCGTCACTCAGTCCTATTTGAGATATGACTACCATTGACCCAACAGAATCCGATTCCTCAGAATCTCCTATCAGGATTTCCCATAATGACTAGAAACCATTATCTTCTTGAGATCATACCTTCACTCAGTCTTTCAAGGAACCTTGCAATGATATGTTTAGTGATCCAATCGAATATAACTATCATTTACCCAATAGAATCTTATCCCACAAAATCTCCTATCAGGATTTGCCACAATGACCAGCAGCCATTGTCTTCTTGAGATTAGACCTTCACTCAGTCTCTCAAGGAACTAATCAATAAAATTTGATGGCATTTCTTGTGTTTACATGAATGCTTCATCCAAGCAGATACACAAGTGTTTTGAGCGCATATTATTTTACACTTCTTCGAGAAACAACTCAAGTGTTAAAATAACTTACTTGAAGAGATATGAACAAAAACACTATTCGAGCAACAACTCTAGTGTTCATTATAATGTTCGACAAAGATGTGTATCATCAAAAGTTAAGTATCATCTTGTAGTGTTTTTCTTCATCTTCTTGTTGATTAAGCTACGAGCAACAACTTCTCGCTTCTTCTGAGATCTACCAAGATGTATGTGATTGGAAGTTGAATAACATCGCGTAGTCTTCTTCTTTATTTTCTCTCTTCTTTTAGTGGTCTTCAGTATGTATAACATTGCAACTTTAACATCTGTAGAGTCCACTGCTTGCCTTCCACAGGATGAAGCTTATTAGCCAATAGCAACAGTTAAACTGCTAACCAACAATTTATCTTTGAAGCTTTGATCTTATTTTATAGCCCTTGACAGAGAGATACGTTGTGAAGATAGAATAAACTTTTCCTGCACCAATGATTAGTTACCAACGAATAAATTAAGGTGTAAGAGTTTAGACACTATAAAATAATATTTATGTATTCTTTCACTATTCAATGATAGCTTTCCACCTTTTCCTCTAAATAATATTTTTCTATTAAGCTTGTAAATAGAGATCCGTTAAGTAAAGAAAGATAACTGTAAATTTAGTTATTTGTTCCCAACAGTCACAATGAGGGTGGTTGTCAATACAATATAAAGGATTATCCTTACGCCACCCTAGAGGGTAAAGGTCACAAACACTTTAGGTAACTTTTGCACAACATCACACGTTAACCATTTGTACTTTCTTCTTATCTTTAGAGGCTTCAGATATTTGAATATTGAATGTTGAAGCTTGTTGTAGAAGAATCTTTCTTATAAGCCTTAGAACCTAAGTCTCGGAGTCTTCAAAACTTGTCACATAAAATATTGTTCTTCAGAGTGTGCGCCACTTGGTTGTAAGGAATTCCTTTTCTTCAGATCATCAGAACTTGTTCAGCAGAACCTCGTCTTCATGATCTTCAGAACTTGTAAAACAGAAGTAAAGCTTTAGACGGCCTCCAAAGTTAAACCATAAAGCCATGATCATAACTTCTTATACTAATGTTCCTAAGATATGTTGTAGAAGATCAATTAAGAACCTTGACTTTACCGAATCATGTAACCATGTGTTTTCTTCCAGAGTGTATGTTTAGAACCTGATTATATCCCACACCTCATACAAGAGTTAGAACATTATAGCAGCTTCTGAGCTTTGAGTATTAGTTTCATATTTTCATAAAGTTAATAACTTCTGAATGTTATGGTATCAAGCAAGATTACCTTACTTTCAGTAAGATTATATCTTCTGAATTGTGTTTGATATATCTGTTTAAGTATTCATATATTCATAAGATGTACTAAATCTTAGATATGAGATCATCCATAAGGTTTTTAACCTTTGTATTAGGACCTTCATCTTCAACCTGTATTTGAATACTTGGCGAACTTGTTTAGAGTTCCCAGATTGAAACATCAAACAAACAGTTAGTAGCAACAACATTTTATATGTTTGTTATTTGTTAACAAAATCATATTTTACTTTTACCCCCTTTGTCAGAAATCAAAAAGGTGATAAAGAGGCAGAGAGAATTAGATTAAGAAGATAATCAACTCAGGAAATAATATATTGATTTAAGCAAGAAAAAAATATTAATGTACCATATGAAGCAAATGGAGGGAATAGATTAATGTAATGCAAAATAGATTAATTATAAAACTAGAACTATAGTGAAGATAGACACACAGAGGAATATTGAAAAGCAGTTTTAAGGAAATAAGTGATAGAATATAAATCACACATATTAGATGTAAAACTAGAAAGGTAACATGGGAAACATAATTCATTAATTGACACAGAATGTACAGACAATTAGGGAAAACAGACTAAGGGAAAACATACACAAGGAAAATAAAACACTATGCATACATTAAATATAACCAACACTCAAATAAACTATATTAAACATAAGAGTTTTAGAAACAGACAGAATAGATCCTAATACTAAGTTCTAAGATGTGATATAATCCTAAGTGTTGTACCCCAAAATTTTCCCTCTCATTTCTCAAGAAATCTCTCATAAGATCTCCATTGATTCAAGACTACACAAGGTTTGATCAGCTCAAGACACCTCCTTAACACTGACAACTCAAAATTAGGGTTTGAGTTTATACATAGATAATTGGACTTCTAATGACTTATATGAATTTCATGGATCATTTTGCATCCCCAAGATTGCTCATGTCAAGTTTCAAGTCTTGGATCACAAAATTGCTCAGTCATTTAATCACGTGACCTAAAATCTATTGTATTGGATAAAAAGTCAACTATGGTCAACCTGCAGTCAAACTTCAAGATTTTGGATCCATATCAACATTATGAACTCATATATGTCAATTGATCAAGTTGGATCACAATCCCTCAAAGAAATTTGATCAGAACACCAAAAGGGCAAAATGGTCAAAATTTGATCAAGTTGGATCACAATCCCTCAAGAAATTGAAAAGTCAAAATTATCTTTAAAAAGTCAAAATTCTAAGACTTATAAATTTTTCTAAGTGTTAGAAAGTTAACTTTTTTTCATAACTTTGTGCCCAATTTCCACCATGATACAAGATGATTCAAGGGAAACTTCCAACATGAAAGTTGTAGATATCAATTAGATCTAAAACATTGTAGGTCATAAATTTTTCTAGAAATGCTTGGATTTCAAGTTATGAATTTATGAAGACATGTCCATGAAACTAAAAAGACTTAGTGAAATTTCCCCCTAGTTAGTCAGGATTTTGACCTAACTTCATGGCAACTTTTCATCTAGTTCCAAATTGAATCTTCAAAAATGTCCAACATGAAGGTTGTAAGGGATTTTACAAGCTTTCAAAAATGTCCAAGAACTCATTGAGATCATTCTTGAGCTAAGAGAATAGAAGGCAAGAAGTTAGGGTTTCAAACTTGTTTTTCAAGTCATTTTCATGATGAACATTTGATCCAATTCCAAGAAATGCTGCATAATCCCACTTTTCAGGCCCTCTAACTTGTGTATCTATCCTTAATCAGAAGATTGCACAAGTTTTTGAGCTGTGAACCACTTGATTTAAGCTTTGTCCAATACACCTTGCCAGTTAAGGAAGAAAGTCACCACTTCCATTTTGAAAAAGCAAGCTTTATACAAAGTCAACTTGTCTTGAGCTTTGCACTTGTTCCTTTTTCACACACAATATCTATAAGTCAGAAGCAAGCTTGTTTAAATTTCAACCACTCTACAATAGCATGATACAATCTTTAGGAAGATGTTTGTCATGGTTGCTTCAAAAATAAGTAAAGGTTTTACAACTTGATATTTCAAATTCTAACTTGTTGTAGTACACAAAACCTCTTGCTTATAAATACATACACTATTTGCAAGCTAACACAAGAATGAACAAGCCCTCAAACACCCCAAAAGTCAGAATTGCATAACAAAGCTCCATTGTTGCATATTCTGGCCAGAAATCCCAAAATCAAAAACCAGTTGTGCGTTTCTTGGCCTTTTGCTTCCAAATGCTTCTAAACATCATACATAAACAATCCCAACACCTGTTATCCAACTGTAACACCATCTTCATCAATTTCCATAACCAAAAAACAGAGCTTGCATCTTGACTTCTCTAGCACGACTCAAGCACTTCCAGCACCAAGTAAGGGTTGCATTAGCTTCCTGGGAACTTGGGGAAGCTGACCCGATCATCACCACCACTTGAAAGAAGCTCAAACTCATTCCACAATTTCCAGTTTTGGAGGTAATTTTATGAACTTTCATCTCTTCATTTAGGCATTGTTAGGCGTGCATTTTCAAAGATAAAATGTAGATATCATTGCCCTGAAACTGGCCATGTCCATAGTTTTCATTTATATTGATTGAGTATGGAGAATTTTGAAGTTGAAGTTTCTGAAAATATTAGGTTAGATTTGGTACCAACAAAAATTCATTCTCATCTTTGAGAGCTACTTTAAGTTATTTACATATTTAGAATCGTAGTGAAATTTCTAACAAGTTTGGTGTTTGAAGTTTTTAAAATGATTGAGAAATGAACAAGTTCACAAATTCAAAAATGTTGTTGTTCTCACTGTAAACGTGCGCAGGGAAGAAGATGAAGTGCATGCCTAGAATTTGTTTTGTAATATAATAACATGGTTTCAGTTTAATACACGGATGTATAGCCACCCTAATGGTAAGGCAGCACGCGTATTATGTGAAGGACGTGGGTTCAAGCCCCAGCGCTGCCACTTTTTATTTTCTTTCTAACATTTTCTTCTGTTTTGCAAACAAGCCAGTGCGCCTGGGCCATCCCTCACTGGACCTTTGCATTTTTTACTTTTCCTAACCCTCCTATTTGCAGGTTTTACAGCAGGCCCAATGTTTTTTTATTTTCTTTTCTTTTGCTGATTAACAAAAACATTAATGGGCCAAACTTCAAACAAAAAGCTGTTTTTACTTCTAAACTCCCAAATTCCATTTCAGACCCCCTGACTTTATTTTTATTTTTATTTATTTAATTCATTTTCTTTTCATTATTTCTATATTATTATTATTATTATTAATATTATTATAAATATTATTTTAGTAATAAAAAAGACAAAAACATTTTATTTATTACTTATACTTTAATATACTTATTTTATTTTCTTTCAAAACAAAAAAAGACAAAAAAATATTTTCTTAAACAAACTTAATTTCTTTTTCTTAATAAATAAATAATTAGATTTAGGTTTAGTTATTTTCTTTTTAATTAAAATTAATTTAGAATTTATATTTTCTTTTAATTAATTAATTTCCATACTATTTTGATTAAACTTAAAACCTTTTCTAAAAAACCAAAAAATGCTTTCTTGATTAAATTCAATTTCTTTTCTTAATTAATTTAGGTTTAATTTTCTTAATTTAATTAATTATTTCTTTTAGTTAATTAGGTCAAAACCAAACCCTTTCTTCAAAAACCAAACAAAAATCCATTTCTTTTCCATTTACATCCTTGCATATTATATTTTCGTTTCTTGTACATTATTCAAATTTAAATATGGTTGTAATAGATAATTAGGTTTAATTTCTTGCAATCCCCATTTGTAAATTTGTATACCCCATCCCCAAATGATGTAATAGCATAGTAAATTTACTTTCCGCAATTTATCGCTTTCATATCAATGCTAGTAAATTAGGGTTTGTATGGAAAGATAAAAATCAACAAGTAGAGAACACTAATCCAAGATAAACCAAGCATGAAATGCAAACACTATTCACACATGCACCCCCAAGGTTAACTCCACTTGTTGCCTAAAAATGGTCATGTTATGCATGTGGGATGTCTTAGAAAAACAATCAAAATACAAGATCATAGTCCCTCGATGACGCTACAAATGTTGCCTTTCAAATGATCTTAGTCCCTTAAGGAGAAATGCTAAGATATCTCACAACATTGATATCATGACTATACGATGACCCATGCCCGTCCCTTTACATCCAAAGATAAGGCTTCTTACTAATCAATGGTAAGATAGCAATATCAAAGGAAAGGAGAGAAATGAACAAAAAACTTTTGAGTAGGTAGAAACGTTTTTAGTTGCTTGCTCACTTTCAAAACAAACACACACCAAACACTTTCAAAACATGAAATATTTTCAAAAGTCCAACACTTTGTATACATTTTCGCCGAAACGAGAATAATTACAAAGTTTGCCTAAACAAAGGAGCCTTTTCAAAAATACTTTCAAAAACCACCACAAAGCACATTTTCAAACAAAAGTAAGTGATCTAGCTAGCAACTAAGAGCCCATAGATAACTATGGATGAAAAGGGTGCTAACACCTTCCCTTTTCATAATCTACCCCCTAACTCAAGAAAATAATCTCAAAGGTCTTTCCTGTTCTTTTCACCCTTTCCTTCATTGGATAAAAGAAAAGTCGGTGGTGACTCACGCTAAACGCAACAATTGTGATCAAACCTAAAACATCCCAAGTCAGTTCTCCCACCGTATTACTGAACTGGCAACTCTGCTGGGGAAAACTTAAAAGTGGGGTTACCTTAGGGTTAGATCACATTTATTTGCTTTCATTGTTTGATTTGCTTGCTTTATATTTTGGTTCCTCGTTTGGGCTTGTTTTGATCCTCTACCCGGATATGGGATACCTTACAGGTAAGTATCAATACATTATGGAAACTGTACGGGGTATACTGACATGGTCTAAGAAATAGCTACGTTGGTGTGACACATTTGTGGGTATCGGTAGCCCTTGAGTAGTCAAGTAGAATAAGGGGCCACTTTGTGGTGTCATGAAACACTAATTGACTTTAGAACCTTTACTTGACCAACTTGGCCATTAGGAAGTAGTGAGATAGCCGACTTTGGTGCAGTCTGAAGTTGGTTGATACTCGATACTACGCTCATTGAAATCGGACTTCTCAGGATATTTCGGTCGCCATTAAAGAGGCTTGCGCTGAAACAATACCCAACAAGAAAGATCAGTGATATTGAGATCCCTTAGAACCCGGTTACTATTACTAGGACAGGTTGAGCCAACTAAACTTCAAGAGGGTACTTACCTATAAGACTCCATGCAAGCCTAAACCTAAGGACTTGCTTGCCTTGTGTGTATATGTTTATTTGTACATAACATCATAAACATCATAACATCATAAGCGTTCTCACTAACCATTTCAAGGATTATTGGGATTTATCTTTGTTCTGTTTTGTAGGACATGGCTTCCATCCGAATGAATACTATCCAAGTCAATCTCGTAAGAATTCCTTCTCAACTTAAAGATTTAGCACCAAAGGTCCCTGAGAATTCTTCATTCACTGAAAGACATGGTCGCCTCTTAAAATTGGTTACCTCAAGCACTGATGAAGATATAATGAAGGTGCTTTTCCATTTCTTCGACCCTTTGCACCATTGCTTCACCTTTACTGATTACCAGCTTGTACCTACTATGGAAGAATTCGCTCAACTCTTGAGGATTCCCATTCTCAATCAACTACCTTTCAACGGTACGGAAAGAGATCCAAGCCCTGAAGAGATTTCCTGAGCACTACACTTGCAAAAATCCAATGTCACGACTAATTGGGAAACAAGAAGTGATGTCAAAGGGTTCCTAGCCAAGTTCTTGTTTGAAAAAGATCAAGATTGTTGGAACTCTTTGGATTTACAAGCTTTTGAAGAAATCCTGGCCCTTCTCATCTGGGGGATGGTTTTATTTCCAAACCCTGACCAACTTATAGATGTGAATGCTGTCAAAATCTTCATATCTCGCAATCCGGTGCCTACTTTGTTGGGAGGTATCCTACATTCTCTCCACTCTCACACTATGAGGAAGAGAGGGAACCTCGTGTGTTGCACCCCTCTTTTGGCTAGATGGTTTATTTTGCATCTTCCCCAGTCTGTGTTGAAGAACGAACAAGGATTGTGATGGTCCCATAGGTTGATGTCACTCAGACATTCAGATATTCATTGGTGTTCTCGATCCTTGGAGAATGTTACTGTCATCGACCGTTGTGGGGAATTCCCTAATGTCCCTTTGCTTCGGATTAGGGGAGGTATCACTTACAACCCTTGTTTATCCTTGCGAGAGTTTGGGTATGCCCGAAGAGATGGTCCGCATGATATGCTCATCCAAGGAGTGGTATTCGACTACGAGAGCGACGATCAAGGCTACCGTCAGAGGTTTGTACGAGCTTGGAGGATGGTAAACAAAGTGGATAGTAAGACAATGGGACACAAGAATTCTATTCCCCTTGAGCCTTACCTTAGGTGGGCATGAGCTCGTGCTTAGAAGCTCGTGATGCCTTACCCCTCCATCGTACCAGTTATCATGGAACCTGTTGCTGAAGAAGAAGTATCGTATACTGTCCTCCATCCCAACATGCATACTTCTCTTGAAGACTTGCAAAAAGGTTGGATTCAACTAAAGGAAGAACGAGACACTTTTGAAGCTCAATTCTATGCGAGTGAGAAAAGGGTTTTGGAGCTTACAAAGCAACTACATGAAGAACGGAGCTTGAACACCTATCTTGCACCAAAGAGAATGCGTTCAGCCTTTTTATCAGAGATTTATTTTGTAAGCCCAAGAGGCATGTTGTAATCATTTTGAAATAATTAATGAAATTTGACGTTTGTTCATTCTTTGTCTATACAAATTTAAATTTCATAAATCCTTGAAAACATTTACATACACATCTTCCATGCATCATAACATAACAGGTTTTCCATGACAGGTTTCCTTATCTTTCTGCTATTTATTTTAGCAAGATGGATATCGAGAAAACAGTGAAGGATCTACAAGCACAGAACTCGCAGTTTCAAGAGACTCTGCTGACCCTGGCCAAGGGGCAACAAGATTTGATGATGTTGCTAGAAGCCAAAAAGAAACCAAAGAGGAAAACCCTAATAAATATGGGTAAGAGATTCAGAGAGCCAATCCGTCAGATACCAGTAGTGGAAGATTCGTCTGAGGAAGACGGGAATCAAATTGGAGAAGCAAGGAGTACCCAGGCTGGGTGTATCAATGATCAAGCGTCTGATGATGAGGATTATTTTGACGAGCAGTATCCTCCTTCCGATGTCAAGTACAAGCAGCTAGAAGACAAATTGAAGGCCGTTGAGATTCAAGTCGTCCCTGGTTTAGATTTTGATGATTTGGGTTTAATATTTGGGGTTGTCATTCCCCAAAAATTTAAGATACCAGTCTTTGCAAAATACGATGGGGTTTCCTGCCCAAAACTTCACCTGAAGTCTTATGTGCACAAAATTTAACCGCACACCACTGACAAGAAACTATGGGTTCACTTTTTTCAAGAAATCTTGGTTGGGAATAAACTAGAGTGGTTTTACCAATTGGAGGGTTCCCGTATCCATACATGGGAAGACTTGGCTACCGCTTTCTACCACCAATACCAGTACAATGCCGACCTGGCGCCGATAAGAGTTCAACTGCAAGACATGACAATGGGTAAGGATGAAGGGTTCAAAGAGTATGCCCCAAAGTGGATGGATCTTTCCAGTAGGGTCCAACCGCCATTAACCGATAGGGAACACATTTACATGTTTATGGGCACTTTATTTGGTCCATTTTTCAACTTATTGGTTGGTTGTTCTTCATCCGATTTCACCGAGCTAATCTTAATCAGTGAAAGAGTTGAAAGTGGTATCAAAAGCGGGAAGATTCCCATAGCATCTTCCTCCACCTCCAATCCCATAAAGAAACCTTTTACCAGGAAGAAATAAATCAATGCTGCGTATGGGGAAATGGCCCGTACCAAGAAGGATGGCCGTCCGTCCATTAATGATGTCCGGATTTCCAATCCAATTCCCGTGCAAAGATAATCTTCCAATCATCAACGGTTTGAGGCTCTGCGAAGACAATACACAAGGATATGCATGTATCTATCCCAAGCGTTATAACACCTGTTAAAGACTAATTTGGTGAAACTGTGTGATCCTCCGGTCAATCCAGATACCTCTTCACCTAAATACAATATGAATACCAAGTTTGCATATCACTCGAGTAGTCACGGGCATGAGACTGACCAATGCTGGGCACTGAAGAATAAAATTCAGGACTTAATAGACAACAAGACCATTGAATTTGATCCTCCTCCAACTCCAAATATAATCACCGCGCCTATGCCAAATCATGGCAAGGGTGTTAATGTTGTTGAAGACACCATTTTTGTTTCCTCCGTCGAAGACTTGACTACTCCGTTAACCATTATCAAAAAGAATTTGCTGAAAGCCGGGATTTTCCCTGGCTGTTTGAAGGACTTGATGGCTGTGCCAAACAAATCAATGGATGCAAAGGGCTGAAGGAAGGCATTCAACGCCTGATGAATAGCCATGAGATCCTATTTGAGAAGACCCCGTCCGCCAAAAGTTTGACCAATAAGTTTGAAGACCTCTCCATCACAATGATCTCAAACAAGCCTCTTAGGATCTCCTCCAAGGGTCCTATCAGGATTTCAAATGAACCGATTGTTTCTCCTCTGATAATTACCGCCCCGGGCTAATTCCGTACTCTTCCAACAAAGCAGTGCCATGGAACTATGGTGTTGAGGTGTTTTACCATGGAATAAAGAAAGACACTTAGATTGAAGAAAGCAAAGCTGATGACATTGGTAACTTTACTGGCTCTAGTAAGGTGACCAGAGCTGGGAGAATCTTTTCACCCAACATCTCACCACCAACTGCTACAAAGGCACATGTCCCCATCACCACTGCTAAGCCTAGTGCTGACACAAGGGGAAAGGAGAAAGTAGTTGAGCCTGCTGAGACAAAAATACCCGCAAAAGACATTGCTGCCGAAGAACCTTCCGCTTGAGAAATGGATGAGATCTTGAAAATTATAAATATGAGTGATTTCAAGATAGTGGAGAAGCTGGGGCAAACCCCTTCCAAGATTTCCATGTTATCTTTGCTACTCTGTTCTGATGCTCATGCTCGGGTGTTAATCAAATTCTTGAAGAAGGCTCATGTCCCTCATGAGACCACGACAGACCAGTTTGAAAATTATGTGGCAAGCTTGACGGCTGACAACAATTTGGGGTTCTCAGATGCTGATCTGACACCACTTGGAAAGAACCATAACAAAGCTCTGCATGTTTCTGTTGAATGCAAGGGGACTATCCTAGCACATGTTCTGGTTGACACTTGCTCTTCTTTAAACGTGCTACCCAAGGGCGCTTTGGACCGTTTAGACTGTGAAGGACTAGTTTTGAAACCAAGTGATATTATTGTGAGGGCTTTCGATGGGTCCAAAAGGACAGTTCATGGAGAGGTGGATCTCCCGATCAAGGTGGGCTCCTAGATTTTAAACTCTACTTTCTAAATCATGGATATCCATCCTGCTTACTCTTGTTTGCTGGGTCGCCCTTGGATCCATGGAGCAGGGGTAGTAACGTCAACCCTTCATCAAAAGCTCAAGTATCCGGTCAAAGGAAGGATTGTCACTGTCTGTGGTGAGGAGGAGTTCATGGTAAGCCACCTCAACTCTTTTAAATATGTGGAGATGGATGGCGAATTTATAGAAACCCCGTGTCAGGCTTTTGAAGTTGTGACACCAATGGTTGCTACTTCCAAATGTTCCTCTGATGTGTCCAAAGCTGTTAAGGTCGTGCCAAAGATGGTTTCATTTAGAGACGCTCGTGCCACAGTCGAAGAAGGAAGCTGTGATACTTGGGGGAAACTCCCCGAGATCCCATTCAAAGAAGACAAATGTGGTTTAGGTTTCACTATCAAGGCTCAGAAAGAAGTGAGGCACGCTCGTGCAGGGAAGCCCCCTCTCTGTATTGGAAGTCATGAAGTTAATGCTTTGGGTGATTCTGATAATGGGGTTGTATTTGAAGATTGGGTATATCCTACTACAACAGAGCTCAACAATTGGCACGCAAAGGAGTTCGTTCCCATCTCCTTCATTGAGGAGTAATTACTTGTTTGTTGCTTTCTATTAATTCAAGAAAATTTTGTCTATAATATTAAACAATGACTTTTAAAGCCATGTGCCTGGCGCGGGGCACTATGGTCCATTTGTCAAGGGTTTTATTTATGTTCATTTTATCATATGATCATTAAATACAAACCATTGTACTTTTTTGCATTCGAACTTTTGTGCTCATTGTCTTCCTTTTTCTTCAATGCATTTTTCAAAATAGCCATATGTCTTACATGCACACACACACACACTCTTGCAAGTCCTCATCCACTCTAGATCTCATTGCTAATGACTCTACTATTACCAACTATGATTTTGAACATCCAGTTAACCAAGACGAAGACGAAGGCGAGAAAGATTGTGAAATACTGGGAGAACTAGCCAGACTTCTATTACAAGAGGAAAAAGCTATTCAGCCGCATAAAGAGTCAGTTGAAGTCATCAATCTAGGTACCGAGACAGACAAGAGAGAGGTCAAGATAGACGCTAACCTAGAAAGCAGTGTCAAAAGCAGGTCGGTTCAGATGTTGCATGACTATGTGGAAGTGTTTGCTTGGTCGTATGAAGATATGCCAAGGTTGGATACCGACATTGTAGTTCATCGTCTGCCGACAAAGGAAGATTGTCCTCCTGTCAAACAAAAAGTTCGTCGTATGAGGCCTGACATGTCTGAAAAGATAAAAGATGAGGTGATGAAACAATTTGATGCACGATTCCTAGCTGTGGCGTATTATCCCCAATGGGTTGCAAATGTGGTGCTAGTATCGAAGAAAGACGGAAAAGATCGTATGTGCGTAGATTATAGGGATCTGAATAGGGCAAGTCCCAAGGATGATTTCCCTCTACCTCATATTGATGTCTTGGTCGATAACACTGATCAACATAAAGTCTTCTCTTTTATGGATGGTTTCTCCGGCTATAATAAAATTAGGATGGCTCCCGAAGACATGGAGAAGACCACTTTCGTTACATAATGGGGCACCTTTTGCTATAAGGCTATGTTGTTCGGATTAAAGAATGCTGGAGAAACATATAAAAGAGCTATGGTAGCTTTGTTTCATGATATGATCCATCATGAAATAGAGGTCTATGTGGATGATATGATTGCAAGATCACAAACTGAAGAGGAGTATCTCATTCACCTATACAAGCTATTCGAGAGGCTGAAAAAGTACAAGTTGAGGTTGAACCCTAATAAGTGCACATTCGGAGTACGATCTGGAAAGCTTCTAGGTTTTGTTGTCAGCGGTAAAGGCATCGAAGTTGATCCTGCCAAGGTAAAGGACATCCAAGAAATTCAAGTCCCCCACTCTGAAAAAGAGGTTAGAGGATTCTTTTAACTACATCACTCGCTTCATATCTCACTTAACTGCTACTTGTGAGCCAATCTTCAAACTCTTGAAGAAAGATCAAATAGTCAGATGGAATGATGAATGCTAAGCTTCCTTCGAAAAAAAATCAAAGAATATCTGCAAGAACCTCCTCTTCACATGCCTCCAGTTAAAGGAAGACCCTTGATCATGTACTTGACCATGCTAGAGAATTCTATGGGGTGTGTTTTGGGCCAACATGACGAGTCTGGCCAAAAAGAGCATGTTATTTACTACCTGAGCAAAAAGTTTACCGACTGTGAAACCAGATATTCACTGCTCGAGAAAACTTGCTGCGATCTGGCATGGGTTGCTCGCTGGCTAAGACAATATATGTTGACTCATACCACTCTACGGATTTCTAAGATGGACCCTATCAAGTACATCTTCGAGAAACCTGCTCTTTTCGGACGGATAGCTAGATGGAAAATGATCTTGACTAAATACAATATTCAATACATAACACAAAAGGCCATCAAAGGAAGTGTATTAGAAGATCATTTGGCCCATCAAGCTATTGATGATTATCAGTCTATGAACTTTGACTTCTCGGATGAGAACATCATGCTAGTGACCGACTGCGCGAAACTGGACCGTATGACGGACCTGAATAAGGATCCCGATGAACTATGGTATTCTATGGGGCTTCCAATGCTTTGGGTAATGGAATTGGTTCTGTGATAATATCCCCTGAAGGTTGCCACACTCCTTTCACTGCCAGACTATGCTTCGATTGTACGAACGACATGGCTGAGTACGAGGCATGCATTTTGGGTCTGAAGGCTGCCATTGATTTGAGGATCAAGCATTTGAATGTGTTTGGAGATTATGCTCTAGTGATTATCCAAGTAAAAGGAGATTGGGACACTAAGCACCCTAATCTTATCCCTTACAAGGAGCTTCTGCTATCTCTGATTCCTTACTTTGAAGAGGTCACCTTTGAACACTTCCCTAGAGAAGAAAATCAGTTGGCTGACGCCTTGGCAACAATGTCTTCCATGTTCAAGGTTAAGTGGGACAACGAAGCTCCTATTATTACAATTGAGAGATTCGACGAACCTGCACACTGCTATGAGCTCGAAAATGACACAGAAAAGCCTTGGTACCATGAGGTGAAGAGATACCTCGAAGCACAAGAGTACCCTGAAGGAGCATCTATCAATGACCAAAAGTTCTTACAAAGATTCTTAGCTAAATTCTTCTTAAGTAATGGAATCTTGTACAAATGCAACCATGACTCGACTCTACTCCGATGTGTGGACAAGAAGGAGGCAGAGAAAATTATGGAAGACATGCATGATGGTCTCTTTGGGACTCACTCTAGTGGATATACTATGGCCAAGAAAACCTTGAGAGCTGGTTACTATTGGTCAACCATGGAGACTGATTGCCATCACCACTCAAGAACTTGCCACAAATGCCAAATCTATGCTGACAAGGTCCATGTCCCTCCTATTCCTCTAAACGTCATGACCGCTCCGTGGCCATTTGCAATGTGGGGCATTGACATGATTGGAGAGATCAAACCCACTACTTCCAGTGGACATCACTTCATTCTAGTCGTTATGGATTATTTCACCAAATGGGTCGAAGCCGCCTCATTTGCCTCAGTCACGAAGAACGTGGTAGCTAGATTCATCAAACACAACCTCATCTACCATTATGGTATCCCCGAAAGGATCATCACTGACAATGGGACTAACCTCAACAATGCTATGATTACAGAACTTTGCACTCAGTTCAAAATCAAGCATCACAGTTCTTCTCCTTATAGACATAAAATGAATGGCGCAGTGGAAGAGGCCAACAAAAACATTAAGAAGATTATGTAGAAGATGGTAGTAACCTACAAAGACTGGCATGAGATGTTACCGTTTGCTCTTCATGGCTACCGTACTTCAGCTCGAACATCAACTGGGGTAACTAATTTTTCTTTGGTCTATGGAATGGAAGTTGTTCTTCCAGTGGAAGTTCAGATTCCCTCAATAAGGATTATGAATGAGGCAGGCCTAGGCGAAGACGATTGGATTCAGACAAGATTGGATCAGCTAAACTTGATCAATGAAAAGCGACTGGCTGCTGTTTGTCAGGGTCAGATGTACTAAAAACGTATGATCAAGGCTTTCAACAAAAAGATCAAGCCTCGAGTATATCAAGCTGGTGACTTGGTAATAAAGCACATCTTTCTTCCAAGGCGACCCCAGGGGAAATGGACTCCCACCTACGAAGGGCCATTTGTTGTCAAGAAAGTTTTCTCTGGTGGTGCCATGATGCTGACTACCATGGACGGTGACGACTTTCCACATCCTATGTACGCGAACATAGTTAAAAAATACTACGCATAAGAGACCTGCTAGGTTGGACACCTAGACAAGATAAGGGCATCCCGACAAACCAAAATGTTTGGGCAAAAATTAGGGATATATTCAAAAGATTGTACACCCGACAAGTTGAAAACCCGAAAGGGCGACTTGGGCAAAAATGGGTATCTTGGTGGGCTGAAAACCCGAAAGGGAGGTCCAGGCAAAATTTAAGGATTAAAAGCATATGACTATGTCCCGTGGAATCACCACAGTCGACTTTATTACCAAGGTCCGAGTTCAAACGGCCCAAGATCAATCCAATCAACTTCTGTCAACGGCAAGGGACATTCGACGACATTGGGGAAATAGTAGAGTTGGAATGCAATGAGATCACTTCCACATGACTATTACCTTTGTTTTCAATTTTGTTTTCCTTTCGACGATTTCCTCTTACTAGGATCTCCAGCTCTTTGTACAAAAATGCCTATTCATGGGCAAAATATCAATACAAATATACTTTGAAGTGCAAACTTTCTGTTTTTGTTTTGAATGCAAAAATGTCCAATGACTAAAATTGAATGAACATATGCATGTGAACATGATTAAAACTGTTTGGTACACGTGTCCTGATAAGCAGCGACAAGCATCTCTTTAATGTATATGGAATATCCCCACAGATTTATTTCATTAGCATTATCCCCACAAGGACGGCTACAATAAAACTTTCCCCAACAGAGTTGCCCACAAAGTCTCTTTGCATAGGTTGATCCCCAGCCAGAGTCTCAATCTCTTGACAGCTCTCTCCCCAGCTAAGTTGATCCTAAAAGAAGAATCCTTGTGGATCTCTTCCTAAAAGAACTCACCTCGTCAGCAGTTCGTCAAGTTTATTTCCCCAACAAACAACAAACAACAAACAACTAACAACAAAATTCCCCGGCTGAGTCTATCCTCTCCAACTTAAGTTTGCCTCTCAGACTATTACAAATGAGAGGGCCACAACCCCTAATTCCTAGTGAAGTCACCAACAAAGTCATTGCTATCTCCAAAAGTTGCCGTGAAGTCTGGAATCCGACCAGATAACAGTTTTTAACTCCAGTAAGTTATTATGAAGCCTGGATCCAACCAGATAATAGTCAACTTTATTCGTTCCAAATAATATGAAGCCTGGACCTGACCAGATAATAATGAAACTTTTCAAATACTATGAAGCCTAGCCTCGACCAGATAATAGTAAAACTTTCAGTCACTATGAAGCCTGGACCCGACCAGATAATAGTGTAACTTTTCAAATACTATGAAGCCTAGCCCCGACCAGATAATAGTATAATTTTCAATTACTATGAAGCCTAGATCCGACCATAATAGTTAATTTCTCAAGACACTATGAAGCCTGGACCCGACCAGATAATAGTTTAACTTTTCAAGATATTGAAGAACCTGGACTCAACCAGACAAGGGTTTAACTTCTTTTCCCCAATAGAGTTTGCCTCTACCCCAGTAAGTTACTGTGAAGCCTGGACCCGACCAGATATCAGTTCAACTTCATCTTTTCAAGTAATTTATTGTGAAGCCTGGATTCGACCAGATATCAATTAACTTTATTCCCTCAGAAATTCATTGTGAAGCCTGGAATTCGACCAGATAGCAACTAGTTCCAAGCAAGTTACTGTGAAGCATGGATCCGACCAGATAACAATTCAACTTTAAGAAATTTTCTGCGAAGCCTGGAACCCGACCAGATAATAGTTAATTTATTCTTCCTCAGTAAGTTACTGTGAAACCTGGAATCCGACCAGATAGCAGTTGACTTCCTCATCCTCAGCGAGTTATTGTGAAGCCTGGATCCGACCAGATAGCAATTAACTTTCAAGAGATAATCCCTGGTGGAAGCATTTCTTTTAACAAAATTTGAAGATATGTATATTCTTCATCCCCAACAGCAATCCGGGATTCAGCTTCCCAACACTCCTCAACAGTAGTCAGGGATTTATTTTCTCGGACAAATATGCATCCCACATTCATACATCATAGCATATGCATATGAAACGCATTTAGCATAATCTCATTCATCTTGAGAATGCCATGCATACATCTGCATTTAACTAACCCTTTTTTCCCACAGGTAAAACATCAAGTTTTTAGTATACATCGACCAAAGATTTGTACTGATACTTCTTCCAGTATTTACCATCATTCCTCCAAATGGCATCTATAATCCCATTCCCAATACATCTTCGAGTGCAAATTTCTGGGCACTTTAGTGTTCAATCATCTTTCACCTTAAGGTCACGAATGGAGGATCCGCCAATCTAACTCTTCAGGTTTAAGAAGAGTGAACAAGGGAAGTTGTTGTACCCAAAAATTTTCCCTTTCATTTCTCAAGAAATCTCTCATAAGATCTCCATTGATTCATGAATACACAAGGTTTGATCAGCTCAAGACACCTCCTCAACACTGACAACTCAAAATTAGGGTTTGAGTTTATACAAATATAATTGGACTTCTAATGCCTTATATGAATTTCATGGATCATTTTGCATCCCCAAGATTTCTCATGTCAAGTTTCAAGTCTTGGATCACAAAATTGCTCAGTCATTTGATCAGATGACCTAAAATCAGCTGTATTGGATAAAAAGTCAATTGTGGTCAACCTATAGTCAAACTTCAAGATTTTGGATACATATCAACATTATGAACTCATATATGTCAATTGATCAATTTGGATCATAATTTCTCAAAGAAATTTGATCAGGACACCAAAAGGGCAAAATGGTCAAAATTAGGGTTTTAATTGAGAATGCTCAGTTCTTGACTTTTGACCAGGAAAATGACTTATTGGGTTAAGACATGATCTCAAGGATTCAAATGCACCATCTTGAACTAATTTAATAGTTCAAATCACCTCTCAAGATCATTGGATTGACAGATGAATTTCAGTCAACTGATGAAAAGTCAACTGTACACTGAAAAGTCAAACTTTGACTTTTTGATCAAAATCAAGTTTCAAAAATCATATTTCATCAAGACATGTCAAAATATGAAACTTGTCCATCAAGAAATTGAAAATTGAAAATTATCTTTGAAAATTCAAAATTCTAAGACTTAGAAATTTTTCTAAGTGTTAGAAAGTTAACTTTTTTTCATAACTTTATGCCTAATTTCCACCATGATGCAAGATGATTCAAGGGAAACTTCTAAAATGAAAGTTATAGATCTTAATGATATATAAAAAATTGTAGGGAAGAACTTTTTCTAAAAATTCTTGGATTTCAAGTTATGAATTTATGAAGACATGTCCATGAAACTAAAAAGACTTAGTGAAATTTTGCCCTAGTTAGTCAGGATTTTGACCTAACTTCATGGAAACTTTTCACCTAGTTCTAAATTGAGTATTCAAAAATGTCCAACATTAAGGTTGTAGGGGATGTTACAAGCTTTCCAAAATGTCCAAGAACTCATTGAGATTATACTTGAGCTAAAATAATCGAAGGCAATAAGTTAGGGTTTCAAACTTGTTTTTCAAGTCATTTTCACGATGAACATTTGATCCAATTCCAAGCAATGCTACATAATCCCACTTTTCAGGCCCTCTAACTTGTGTATCTATCCTTAATCAGAAGATTGCACAAGCTGTTGAGCTATGAACAACTTGATTTAAGCTTTGTCCAATACACCTTGCCATTTAAGGAAGAAAGTCACCACTTCCATTTTGAAAAAGCAAGCTTTATGCAAAGTCAACTTATCTTGAGCTTTGCACTTGTTCCTTTTGCACACACTACATCTATAAGTCAGAAGCAAGCTTGTTTATAGTTCAACCACTCTATAATTGCATGGTACAAGCTTTGGTAAGATGTTTCTCATGGTTACTTCAAAAACAAGTAAAGGTTTTACAACTTGATATTTCAAATTCTAACTTGTTGTAACACACAAAACCTCTTGCCTATAAATACATAGACTATTTGCAAGCTAACACACGAATTCACATGCCCTCAAACATCCCCAAAGTTAGAATTGCATAACAAACCTCCATTTGTTGCATATTCTGGCCAAAAATCCCAAAATCAAAAACCACTTGTGCGTTTCTTGGCCTTTTGCTTCCAAAAGCTTCTAAACATCATACACAAACAATCCCAACACCTGTTATCCAACTGTAACACCATCTTCATCAACTTCCATAACCACAAAATAGAGCTTGCATATTGACTTCTCTAGAACGACTCAAGCACTTCCAACACCAAGTAAGGGTTACATTAGCTTCCTGGGAACTTGAGGAAGCTAACCTGATCATCACCACCACTTTCAACAAGCTCAAACTCATTCCACAATTTCCAGTTTTGGAGGTAATTTTCCAAACTTTCATCTCTTCATTTAGGCATTGTTAGGCGTGCATTTTCAAAGATAAAATGTAGATATCATTGCCCTGAAACTGGCCATGTCCATAGTTTTCATTTATATTGATTGAGTATGGAGAATTTTAAAGTTGAAGTTTATGAAAATATTAGGTTAGATTTTGTACCAATAGAAATTCATGCTCATCTTTGAGAATTAGTTTAAGTTATTTACATATTTAGAATCGTGGTGAAATTTCTAACAAGTTTGGTGTTTGAAGTTTTGAAAATGATTGAGAATTGAACAAGTTCACAAATTCAAAAATGTTATTGTTCTCACTGTAAACGCGCGCAGGGAAGAAGATGAAGTGCATGCCTAGAATTTGTTTTGTAATATAATAACATGGTTTCATTTTAATACACGGATGTATAGCCACCCCAGTGGTAAGGCAGCGCGCGTATTATGTGAAGGGCGTGGGCTCAAGTCCCAGCGTGCCACTTTTTGTTTTCTTTCTAACATTTTCTTCTGTTTTGCAAACAAGCCAGCGCGCTTAGGCCATCCCTCATTGGGCCTTTGCATTTTTTACTTTTCCTAACCCCCTATTTGCAGGTTTTACAGCAGGCCCAATCTTTTTTTATTTTATTTTCTTTTGCTAATTAACAAAAACATTAATGGGCCAGACTTCAAACAAAAAGTTGTTTTTACTTTTGAACTCCCAAATTCCATTTCAGACCCCCTTGACTTAATTTTATTTTTTATTTATTTAATTCATTTTTTTTCTTTCATTTTTTCTATATTATTATTATTATTATTATTATTAATATTATAAATATTATTTTAGTAATAAAAAAGAGAAAAACATTTTATTTATTACTTATACTTTAATATACTTATTTTATTTTCTTTCAAAACAAAAAAGACAAAAAAATATTTTCTTAAACAAACTTAATTTCTTTTTCTTAATAAATCAATAATTAGATTTAGGTTTAGTTATTTTCTTTTTAATTAAAATTAATTTAGAATTTAGATTTTCTATTAATTAATTAATTCCATACTATTTTGATTAAACTTAAAACCTTTTCTAAAAAACCTAAAAATGCTTTCTTGATTAAATTTAATTTCTTTTCTTAATTTATTTAGGTTTAATTTTATTAATTTAATTAATTATTTCTTTTAGTTAATTAGGTCAAAATCAAACCCTTTCCTCAAAAACCAAACAAAAATCCATTTCTTTTCCATTTACATCCTTGCACATTATATTTTTATTTCTTGTACATTATTCAAATTTCAATATGGTTGTAATATATAATTAGGTTTAATTTCTTGCAATCCCCATTTGTAAATTTGTATACCCCATCCCCAAATGATGTAATAGCATAGTAAATTTACTTTCTGCAATTTATCGCTTTCATATCAATGCTAGTAAATTAGGGTTTGTATGGAAAGATAAAAATCAGCAAGTAGAGAACACTAATCCAAGATAAACCAAGCATGAAATGCAAACACTATTCACACATGCACCCCTAAGGTTAACTCCACTTTTTGCCTAAAAAATGGTCATGTTATGCATGTGGGATGTCTTAGCAAAAACAATCAAAATACAAGATCATAGTCCCTCGATGAGGCTACAAATGTTGCCTTTCAAATGATCTTAGTCCCTCAAGGAGAAATGCTAAGATATCTCACAACATTATTATCATGACTATACGATGACCCATGTCCATCCCTTTACATCCAAAGATAAGGCTTCTTACCAATCAATGGTAAGATAGCAATATCAAAGGAAATGAGAGAAATGAACAAAAGACTTTTGAGTAGGTAGAAACGTTTTTAGTTGCTTGTTCACTTTCAAATCAAACACACACCAAACACTTTCAAAACAAACACTTTCAAAACATGAAATATTTTCAAAAGTCCAACACTTTGTATACATTTTTGCCGAAACGAGAATCATTACAAAGTTTTCCTAAACGAAGGCGCCTTTTCAAAAATACTTTCAAAAATCACCACAATGCACATTTTCAAACAAAAGCAAGTGATCTAGCAAGAAACTAAGAGCCCATAGATAACTATGGATGAAAAGGGTGCTAACACCTTCCCTTTTCATAATCTACCCCCCGAACTCAAGAAAATAATCTCAAAGGTCTTTCCTGTTCTTTTCACCCTTTCCTTCATTGGATAAAAGAAAAGTTGGTGGCGACTCTTGCTAACCGTAACAATTGCGATCAAACGCAAAATATCCCAAGTCAGTTCTCCTACCGTATCACACTAAGACTCTTTTGTTAAACTTATCCATGAATTTTTTTAACATCTTAGCCATTTGTATGAAGGAATTGTCTCGATCCAGACTTGTCTTCTCATGTCTTTCCAAACGCTATTGGATAATCCGGTTAGATTCTTGCATCTTCTCCAAAGTTTCCTTTATCCCATGAATTTCCTTTTCAACATCCATAACAGATTTCACACCATAGCAAGAGGGTTAATTTTCTATTGTTACTAAGATAAGATTAGATACATTGGAAGGACGTTCAACCTCTAAGCCAAGAACCACTTGTCTTGTAAGTTCTGGAGCGGGTAAACATAAGGGAGGAGAGGATAAGGATTCAAGAAGTTCTTCATGTTCCGTTTAGTCTCATGACTGTAGACAAATTGCATGATGTCGGAGTTGACATTCATTACATGTGTGAAGTTAATCCAGGATGCTTCGGTTCTGAAGGGACCCATGATGTCAGAAGAGATTCTCTAGATATCTTCAAGAGAGAGTAGATAAAGTTGTTTTAACTTTTGGAAGAGTTCAAATGAGGTTTGTAGCCTCAATGAGGTTTGACAAAAGGCAGGATGAAAAGGAGTTGGTGGCAAGTTGTAGGATGTGATGGGTGGAAGAGTTATTTGGCTAGGTTTAGGATCAGAAGGAGAAAATGAGGGGGATATATTGATGAGGGATTCAAATATGGGTAAAGGATCAGGTGATAGAGGCAAAGGATTTCGATTCCAAGGGTTACTGAGAGAAAGTGACTTGTCTTCTTTTATGTTCTTTTCCGAAGAACAAGAAGTATATGTTTTTCTCTGGAGGACTTAAAAAGTATGAGGTTTCTTGGTTAGGTTAGAAATGATTTCCATTTCTATTAGATCTTCTACATTGAATGGTTTTCCACTCATCACTTTAAATCCATCTTGAGTCAAATGAGAGTTTAAAGGTTTGTTTTCAACTAAGATTGCAGAGATCAATCTTCCTTAAAGAATCCATTTTATTTGATTTTTGGACACTCTTTTAGAATGTTGAATTGAGTAGAGAAGGTTGGAAAAGATGCTTGCAGGTAGTTTAAAATTTTCTCTCTTGACTAAGTAGTATAGCCTGTACTTAGAGTCGATATCTAAATAAGCAATTTTGTTGGTTGACCGTTTGTGAAGAATACTTCCAGAGAGAATTCTTGACCATATCTTAGGATTGTCATAGAGATCATTTGTCTTGTAAGAGTTCTTTCCATTTTTGAAAATAATTTGATCAACTATGGAGGTATTTTATGATAGTACTTGCTTTAATGAGGATAAAATATCTGCCTTAGTGTTGTAATATTTGATACCAGATCCATCATGTTGAATGAGTTTTGCAAATCATTTTCCTTAATGATAATGTCATGACCCTTGAATTTTGAAAAAATGGTTATCTTATCAAGAATGAATGCGTTATTCCAAAATTCTTTGACTAACTATGGATAAGTTGGTCCTCTAAAAGGTCAAAATAACTTTCCTGGCCTCGACTCTTAACATCGCTTGATAGATTGAATCCATTTTCTACTAGGTTATCAAAATCCACTAGTAGTTTCACAATAACTGTCATTTGTTCTATTGGAACTATAGAGGGAGTTCCTGGGGCATCAAGAATGGAAATAGGTCGAGAGTGAAGTGGGGGACTTAGGTTTCCTTCAAGAAGAGTTGATAGAGGAGAGGTCATTTGAAAATTATGGATGGATTTTGAACACAGACAGAGAGGATTTAGGGTTTTTGAGAGATTGGGGCTGAAAGAAGAACTGATTAAGGATTTCAGAAGCGGGGTGAGAGAGAAAGATTATTTAATCCTTGTAGAAGTGTGAAAGACTGACTAAGGGTAAGGTGAAAGGATTTTCTACCTATTTTTAGGGTTATACTATTTTTCTATCAGGTCACATCAATCGTTAAACGTGATTTAAAAGACATCCCATTAATGTGATTGCCTTTTCAATTTTTAAGGGTTGATCTATATCTTAAAACTATAATAGTTTATTATTTGACCACTTAATAAGATGATGTTAGTTTACTTAACCGGTTAAGAAAATAAACTTTTAAGAAGAGGAGTTGAATGATTATTAAGGCTAGGGTTGAGCTAAGAGAATTTTCGCAGAGAAAAGAAATATTATGAGTTGCAACAAAAATTAGTAACTTAAGGCATGTGATCTATCCGTACTTTTGTTTAAAAAGCATATAAATACTTGTGTTTTGTATATCTGTTTGAGTATTCATATATTCACAAGATGTACAAAATATTAGATATGAGATCATCCATAAAGTTTTCAACCTTTGCGTTAGAATCTTAATCTTCAACCTGTCTTTGAATACTTGGTGAACTTATTTAGAGATCCCAGATTGAAACATCAAACAAACTGTTAGTAGCAACAACATTTTATATGTTTGTTATTTGTTATCAAAATCATATTTTACTTTATCTCCCTTTGTCAAAAATTTAAAAGGTGATAAAGGGGAAGAGAGAATTAGATTAAGAAGATAATCAACTCAGGAAATATAATTTATTGATTTAAGCAAGAACAAAAATATTGATGTATAAAATGAAGGAAATGAAGGGAATAGATTAATGTAATTCAAAATAGATTAATTACAAAATTAAAATTGTAATGAAGATAGAGAGACAAAGGAATATTAAAAAGCAGTTTTAAGGAAATAAGTGATAGAATATAAATCACACATGTTAGATGTAAAACTAGAAAGGTAACATAGGAAACATAATTAATTAATTGAAAGGGAAAGTACAAATAATTAGGGCAAACAGACTAAGGGAAAACAAACACAAGGAAAATTAAACACTAAGCATACATTAAAGATAACCAAAACTCAGATAAACTATATTAAACATAAAGGTTTTAGAAACAGAGGGAATGGATCATAATTCTAAGTTCTAAGATGTGATATAATCCTAAGACTCTTTGTTAAACTTCTCCATGAACTTTTTAACATCTCACCCATTTGGTTAAAGGCAGTTGCTCGATCCAGACCTATCTTCTCCTGTCTTTCCAGACGCTCTTAAATAATCCGGTTATATTCTTGCATCTTCTCTAGAGTTTCCTTTATCCAATGAATTTCCTTTTCAACATCCATAACAGACTTCACACCAGAGCAAGAGGGTTGATTTTCTACTGTTACTAAGATACCATTAGAGACATACGAAGGACTTTCAACCTCTAAGCCAAAAAACACTTGTCTTGTAGGTTATGGAGCGGGTAAACATAAGGGAAAGGAGGATAAGTATTCAAGCAGGTCTTCATATTTCCATTTAGCCTCTTGACAGCAAATAGATTTCATGATGTTGGAGTTGACATTTATTACATGTCTGAAGTAATCTAGGCGACTTCAGTTCTGAAGGGATCTATGCTGGAGGAAGAGATTCTCAAGATATCTTCAAGAGAGAGTAGAGAAATTTGTTTAAAATTTTGGAAGAGTTCAAATGAGGTTAGTGTCCTCAGTGAGGTTTGACAAAAGGCATAATGAAAGGGACTTGGTGGCAAGTTGTAGGATGTGATGGATGGAAGAGTTATTTGGCTAGGTTTTGGATTAGAAGGAGAAAATGAGGGGGAATGTTGATGAGGGATCCAGATATGGGTAAATGATCTAGTGATTTAGGAAAATGATCTTGATTATGAGGGTTATTGAGAGATAGTGACTTGTCTTATTTTATTTTCTTTTCCGAAGAACATGAAGTATATGTTTTTCTATGGAGGACTTCAAAAGTATGAGGTTTCTTGGTTAGGTTAGAAATGATTTCTATTTCTATTAGATCTTCTCCATTGAATGGTTTTCCACTCATCACTTCAAATTCATCTTGAGTCAAAGGAGACTTTAAAGGTTTGTTTTCAACTAAGATTGTAGAGATCAATCTTCCATAAGGAATCCATTTTCATTTATTTTTGGACACTCTTTTAGAATGTCGAATTGAGTAGAGAAGGTTGGAAAAGATGCTTGCGGGTAGGTTAAGTTTTATCTCTTGACCAAGTAGTATAGCATGTACTTAGAGTCGATATCTAAATAAGCAATTTTTTTGGTCGGCCGTTTGTGAAGAATACTTCCAGAGAGAATTCTTGACCATATCTTAGGATTTTCATAGAGATCATTTGTCTTGTAAGAGTTCTTGCCATTTTTGAAAATGATTTAATCATCTATGGAGGTGGTTTCTGATAATACTTTCTTTAATGAGGATAAAATATATGCCTTAGTGTTGTCACATTTGGTACCAGATCCATCATGTTGAATGAGTTTTTCAATATCATTTTCCTTAATTATAATGTCATGCCCTTAGACTTTTGAACAAGTTGTCATCTTATCAAGAATGAACGCGTTATTACAAAATTCTTTGACTAACTAAGGATAAGTTGGTCCTCTGAGAAGATCAAAATAACTTTCCCAGCCTTGACTCTTAACATTGCTTGATAGATTGAAGAGGGGAGGTCATTTGAAAATTATGGATGTATTTTGAACAAAGACAGAGGATTTAGGGTTTTTGAGAGATTGGTGCTGAAAGAAGAACTGGTTAAGGATTTCAGAAGCGGGATGAGAGAGAAAATTTCTTTAATCCCTAGAGAAGTGTGAAAGTCAGACAAAGGGTAAGATGAAAGGATTTTCTACCTATTATTATGGTTATACTATTTTTCTATCAAGTCAAATCAATCGTTAAACATGATTTGAAAGACATCCCATTAATGTGATTGCCTTTTCAAATTTTAAGGGTTGATCTATATCTTAAAACTATAATAGTTTCTTATTTGACCACTTAATAAAATGATGTTAGTTTACTTTTATGCTTAAAAAAAATAAACTCTTAAGGAGAGGAGTTGAATGGTTATTAAGGCTAGGTTGAGCTAAGAGAATCTTTGCAGAGAAAACGAATATTATTAGTTGTAACAAAAATTAGTAACTTAAGGCAGGTGATATTTATTGAATAGGATAGCTTATGAGGAGTTTACCTTTATTGTTTTAACTTGTTTCTGATCATTCTTCTTGTTGGACTCTTCTTGTATTTTCCAGTGCATTCCTTCTGAAGAACTAACTTGGATCTTCTTGTTTTGTTGATTCCCTTTGATTAGATATCTTTGAAATAAGAAGCTTGTGGATGATCAACTTCTGATTTCTTCACTTCTGTTCTTCAGTGGCAACTTTTCTTTCTTCATATTCTGATAGTGGTTTCCATATACTTCAAAAATGTTCTGATTTGATCTTCTCCCTGGTGAATGGAGTTTTCTCCTTTTGACTTCCAACGCTTCTGCATAACACTTATTCAAAGCTTTTCAGGTGACTTATTTATCTATCTGTTGGAGTGCATATTTGTGAGACAATAGTCTTCTTGATGGATCTCCATAAAGTTATGTTGAATAGATCCATTTTAGCTTGCAGTAGTTGTTATTTGGATGACAACTTCAGTTGAGTTGAAGTGCTGAAAGATGACCTTTGCTTCTGATGAAAAAATCTTGTTGATTGAGAAGATAAATCCATTTCCATCAGGTACTTGAGCCTTCAGAATCTTGAGAACTTATCTCAGGAATTTCGTCTTCAATTTTTCTGATTCTAGCTCAAAGTTTTGAATCCTCATCAGAACGGATTTTGAATCAGAAAAGCTTTATATCATTTGAGATAACTACAAAATTTTATCTAACTGAATCTCTCTACACGGTTAAGTGTTTGATATTAAATCAATAACAGATCCAGGCTCTGATACCAATTGAAGATAGAGAGAACACAAGAAGTGGGGGGGGGGGGGTTGAATTATGTTCATATAAAACATTCCCCATTAGAAATTCTTTGTACTCAAATGATAATAACAATAAAGACAACGAAGATAAAATACACAAGTATTTTATAATGGTTCTCCATTGACTAGGCTACTCCTGTCCACACTCGCAAGGATGATTTTGCCTTATCCAATGACTTAATCCACTATAACCAAACTGATTACAATCACACGGGCGACTTCCAGTGACTAACACACAATGACATGTTCAGGAATCCAACTGGGTATAACGTTCATTGAACCAATAGAATCCGATCCATTAAGATCTCCTACCAGGATTTAATTACAATGATATTCATCAGGGATCTTACAAGAGTCTGACCTTCACTCGGTCCTCTTTGAGATATGGCTACCATTGACCCAAAAGAATTTGATTCCTCAGAATCTCCTATCAGGATTTCCCATAATAACCAGCAACCATTATCTTATTGAGATCAGACCTTCACTAATTCTCTCAAGGAACCTTGCAATGATATGTTCAATGGTCCAACTGGATATAACAATCATTTACCCAATAGAATCCGATCCTGCAGAATCTCCTATCAGGATTTCCCATAATGACTAGCAGCCATTGTCTTCTTGAGATCAGAACTTCACTCAGTCTCTCAAGAGACTAATCAACAACAGTTGATAGGGTTTCTTCTGTTTACATGAATGTTTCTTCTAAGCAGATACACAAGTGTTTTGAGCATATATTGTTTTACACTTCTTCTAGCAACAACTAAGTGTTAAAACAATTTACATGAAGAGATATAAGAGAAAAACTATTCGAGCAACAACTCTAGTGTTGATTACAATGTTCTACAAAGATGTATATGATTAGAAGTTGAGTATCATCTTGTGGTGTTCTTCTCAATCTTCTTCTTGAGCAACCTACGATAAACAACTCATTGCTTCTTTTGAGTTCTATCAAGATGTATATGATTGGAAGTTAAATAACATCTTGTAGTCTTCTCTTTCTTTTCTCTCTTCTTTTAGTGGTCTTCAGTATGTATAGAATTGCAACTTTAAGATCTTCAGAGTCCACTGCTTTCCTTCCACAAGATGAATCTTGTTGGCTAGTAGCAAGAGTTAAACCGCTAACCAACATTTTATCTTTGAAGCTTTGATCTTCTTTTATAGCCCTTGACAGAGAGAGACGTTGTGAGAATAGACAAGACTTTTCTTGCACCAACGGGTAGCTCCCAACGGATATAATAAGGTGTAAGAGTTTAGACAGTATAAAATAATATTTATGTATCCTGTCACTGTTTAATGATAGCTTTAATCCTTTTCCTCTAAATAATTTTTTTTCTATTAAGCTTGTAAATAGAGACCCGTTAAGTAAAGAAAGATAGTTGTAAATCCAGTTGTTTATTCCCAACGGTCAAAATGAGAGTGGTTGTCAATACAATATAAAGGACTGTCCTTACCCCACCCTAGAGGGTAAAGGTCACAGGAACTTTATGTAGCTTTTGCAAAACATCACACATTAATCATTTACACCTTCTTCTTATCTTTAGAGGCTTCAGATATTTGAATGTCGAACGATGAAGCTTGTTGTATAAGAATCTTTCTTATGAGCCTTAGAGCCTAAGTCGTAGAGTCTTCATAACTTGTCACATATAATCTTGTTCTTCAGAGTCTTCAACACTTGGTTGTAAGAACTTACTTTTCTTCAGATAATTAGAACTTGTTCAGAAGAACCTCGTCTTTATAATCTTCAGAACTTGTAACACAGAAGTAAAGCTTTAGAAGGCCTCCAAAGCTAAACCACAAAGCCAAAATTAGAAATTCTTGTACTAATGTTCCTAAGACACGTTGCAGAAGATCAATTTAGAACCTTGGATTTATCGAAACATGTAACCACATGTTTTCTTTCAGAGTTTATATTTAGAACCTGATGATGTCAGACACCTTGTACAAGAGTCAGAATATTATAGCAGCAGCTGCACGCTAGACAAAACCATTAGTGTTTACAATTGTTCTCTAAGATAACATGTGAAGTTATCATCAAAATGTCAAGGCCAGATGCAGGAAACACTTCTTGTTCTTACAATCTCCCTCTTTTTGATGATGACAAAATCATGTATTTTGATAGAACAATTTATACAGAGTAATCACCGTAACCGACAAATTCAGAGTTAACCTCACAGCCCCTCCC
The DNA here is from genome assembly GCA_948472305.1 of Vicia faba. NCBI lineage: Eukaryota > Viridiplantae > Streptophyta > Magnoliopsida > Fabales > Fabaceae > Vicia > Vicia faba. The sequence continues at coordinate 429,172,631 of OX451736.1, read as the reverse complement.
CTGAATCTGTTAAACTCAAAATTTCATTTAAGGTTGTTCAGAGTCTCTGTAACATCCCGTTTTTGTTAACTATTTTATTAATTATTTATTTATTTAATTATTATGTGGTATGACAATTATTTAATTAATTAATTAATTAATTATGTTATTATGTGTTAATTGGTTTATTTGGATTATTAAGTGTGATAATAGAAATAAGCTATTGAGCCTAACTATGAGAAATAGAAATAATAAATGGGGTGTGTGCAATTAAGCCCATTATTTATATGATACTAGTTAGTAAGAAAACTAGGTTAGAGATTCATTTGTGAAAAACAAGAGAAGATAAGAGGCAAGGGAGAAAAGAGAAGAAAAAGGAGAAGAGGCAACCCTAGAGTATTCAACCTAAGAGGTAAGGATGGGTATTCATGTTGTTATTGGTATATGATATATGCAATGGGTAATGGGTAGTAACAAGATAGGTGTTGTTGATTTCAATTTCTAAAATCTTATATGTTAGGGTTTGTGTAGAAATCCATGAAATTGATAAGATTTGATGTGTTGAATGGAATAGAATGAGTATTCTCATGTTAGAATGATAGGTTATTGCTAAAATTGATAAACATGATGATTTGTGGTGATTTATGATGCTTTTAAGGAGGAAATTCGTGTGGGGTTTGAGTTAAAAAATGCAGAAAAACCATGTTTACGTAGTATGTGTCAACTCACACAGAGGGGAGGATCGAACCGAGCATACCCGCGAGGCAAAGTCTGTCTGTGAAACAGTGACACATCGAAGCATAAAGATTATGAGTCTACACATAGGTGATCAAAAGACTTAGTATGAGTCGACTCATGGGTCGACCTGAGCAGTCCCGAGGGGCATCCAATATTTTTTGACATATTTTTGTAACATGCATTACTTTTGAACCGTAACTCCATTTTAGGCTTCATTCGAAGAATTAGGAAGCTAATGCAATAACCTTCAAGATAGAACTAGGTTTATTGGTATTGGATAATTGGATCATTATGTGATTGTGTAAAGTGACATGTATATGTGTATGTGTATGTCATGAATTGGTGAAATTTGAATAGCATGTGTTAGTATTGTTGTTAAATGCTATTTGTGATATGCGTGATTGGTGAATGCTAAATAATTACATTGTTGGTAATGATAACATGATAAATGTATGTTTTGTGCAGTGGTGAGATAATTCATGTTGATGGATTATTGTGATATGCGGTATGATTAAGGTTTGGTGATAATCTTAATTTGTATATATTTGGTTATGTTTGCACATGCATACATGGGGAGATTGAACTCTGGTTGGTTAATTTGATCCTTGTGTGGAAATAGAAGCGGTGGACTATATGTTCATAATGATGGGCTTTGATCTTGTCCGAATCGGAAGCGTGGCTCTGATTCTAGATATAGAATCGAGAGCAAGGTGAGCTTAATGTTCATGATGGTACCACATGCATGAGTCACATTGAGTTGCATTGGAGTCATATTTGTTATTTTTGTACCCTAATTTTCCCCCCTAAGATTCCTCAATCATCTCATATGAACTCAATCACAACAAGATCACACTAGGGTTTGATTCTTCTCTCTATCTTTAGGTTTGCTCATGAGGAATCACCAAACACCTTGATTTGTATAATGTGATCATCTATGTTTTGTGTTAATTAACTTTTAACTAATAAATACAATGAATGTTTGCTCTAATTGATGATATTATAGTTAATGGCACAACACATTTCATCAGGTTGATTCATAGGTTCATGAGTTTATTTCCATGCCTTCTTCAAACAAAGATTCATTGAGATTCAAGATTCATTATTGAATATTCTTTAAATTAATATCATTACAAGGTCTACAATTATTTATCATGCCTCAATTTTTCAAAGAAAATAAAAAGATGCAAGAGTTGATTGAAGAAGTTTGACCTAATTGGGCAAGTTCTTAATTTCTTAATCACAAGCGCATAACTCTATCAATTATTAACATTTGGAGTTTGTTATTGTTGATATGGGTTCTTATTATCATCCACAACAACTTCTATTCACATGGAAAAAGTTATTGTGCAAGAAAGCTTGTCAAAATTAAAAGGGGTTTCCAAGTCATTTTGGTACTCTAGAAGCTAGGGTTTTGGACTTCTAAGTGCCATATCTTGCTTATATTTTGGTATTTTTTAATGATTCCAAAGACATGCTTCTCTTTAAAAAGTTGTAAACCAATCACTTCAAAAATTTCAAGAAAATTTTATGTGGAAGATGCCTAATGATGAAGAAAGATTATAAGTCCTCTAGATAGGCCATCAAATTCCCTTATGTGACTTCAAAAGATCATAAATTGATCAATTTTTATCTCCTTGAGCCCATTATTTTTCCACAATTATCTTAAGGAAGTGAACTTCAACTCTTCTTTTATGTGCAAATATTGAAAATGAGTGGAAGATGCCTTAAGAACCCAAAAGATTATAGGTCACCTCATGAATTTTCACCAACTTCACAAGGCCATAACTTTTTCAATACTTGGTATTTTTGTGTGATTCAAGTTTCAAAATTCTCTTTGGGCAGTCTACTTCAAGCTAGAATCATTGACCAAAGCTCAATTTTGTAGGAAAGCCTTGGTTGAACTTAAAACAGTATAGGTCACTTTTGAAGAAAAACTTAGAATTTTTCTAAGTACAAAAAGTCAGCATCTCTTTCTCAACTTTGACTCATCACAACTTTTAGTCCAGGCATCCAATTGATCCCATTCTTTGCACATTATAAAGTTTGTGACCTTATCTTTCAAATGCTTCAAGAATCATGCCCTAAGGTTCCGTAAATTATGCACACTATGAGTTCAAAGACAACCACTTGAAATTGATTTTTTCCTCCAAGTCAGAATTTGAAATGCACAATTCAGCTTCTAATCACTAAATTGTTGGACGTTTTTACTTCTAATCATGTTTAACAATATTATAGAAGTGATTACCACCTTGAAATACAAGTTTTAGTTGAGTTTTGAGCAAAATATGAGTCACACTTTTCATGTTTGCAACTTCACATGAATTCCCTCCAAACTTCATCATTCCACACGCTTGAGCATCCCATTTGCTTCCCTATAAATAAAGGACATCACTCGTCTAATTTCCTCAAGCTTGAACAACCAAAATCACCCTGCTAAACTCCCTGCATAACTCATTTTTCTGAGTTTTTGAATTCCTATTTTCTCTACTTTTCAATCCAATTTCTTCATCGATCCTTCATCCTTGAATTTCCCTGAAGCTAACAGAAGAAGAATCAACTCTTGGGGTGTCCTAAATCGTGATAACCAAGTCTAGTTTCAGAAGAATTTTCAGCTACTTCGTTCAGGTAGAATTCTCAATCAAATTGAACCAAATAAAGCCCTATTCTACTCTATTCATCCTTCTTATTCTCACACTTATTATGATTTTCATTTTCATTGAGAATTGAGAGAGATACTTGAGATTTTCGTGCTCGCTATTTGTTTTTGGTTTTTTTCAAATTCAGCCTTGCACAATTTATATAAATTTGGCGCGAGGGTACCATTAGAATCGTCTTGAAGAGACGAAGTTAATGGTATCAGTCTGGTTCTCTAATTTTATAGTTTGTGGAACCTCAATTTAGGGCGTCTGGAGGTTGAAGACGACCTACGTGTCGTGCTTCAGCCAATGATAGCGTGACATGTAATTTTTTGAATTCTATCCAATGCATCTGCTTTACCATGCATACGTCATAGAAACTCTTGGATCTGATTACTTTCATTAGTCAGACTTCATCCAACGCGTCAGATTTTAAGTCACATATAATTATTAAAAAATGATTTGGTGTAATTTCCAAAAAGACCATGATATGTACAACACGCCAGATCCATTGGATCTATTTACTAACGTGTTTTGACTCTCATCCAATGATCCATACTTTTATGAATTTATTTTTATTTTTTGATTTTTTATATTTAATTGTTTTTAACTTCAAAAAATACAAGAAAATTCATTTCTGACCCAAAAATTCTGAAAAAATTCATTAAAATATTTTTAAATATTCTCTTTCTGATTTTTATTTTTTCATAATTTTATTTTTAGATTTGGTATTATTTATAATTTTTCCTTTATTTTGACTTGTTTCTAATTATTTAAAAATACTTTTTGATGTTTTTAAATTCTAAAATTTCTTATAAAAATCATTTTACTCATTTCCGACCTTCTAAAATTTTTCTAGAATTTTATTTTGACTTCTACTATTTTTTAAACTTATTTGAGTGATTTTAATTAGTTTAAAAACACTTTCCTGTTTTAAAAAAATTACCAAAAAAATTATAAAAATATTTGAGGTCAACTATGATTTTTCTATGGTCTTTTTAAAATTTTCTTTGATACTTTGAACATATTTTACCTTTTATTTTCATTTCAAAAACAATTTAAAAATCATTTTTCCTTTTTTATTTCATTCATTAAATGCAATTTATTTTTTAATATATTCTGGCTATGTGATTGTTGATCATAAACTTCATTAACATCATTGGATCTTGAGTGTTGAGTTTAATTCCACTAAAATGGATGGATGATTTTAACGATAGTTTGATTAAATTTTTGATTCAAATGTATCCCCTCCCTCTTCATCTCATCCTCTTCTCTTTTGTGCTACATGTTGTTAGAGGATGATCTACATATCATCACTCCAAACATATGGCACATAGATTGCTATTGACCAGCTTCAAAATAGGTGTAACTTCTATATAAGTCCACTTAAGATTACTTAACATAGCGCAAAATTTTATCCCGATTCGAGAAATGAACATTCGTGGCCCAAACCTATGTTTGCAAGCCCAAGTATGTTTAATTTGAAACCGTTGATCCAATAACCCTGAGGTCCATTGTTAGGAGGCTTTGGTCTTATCAATCCTCTAATAAATCTTCATAAATTTTGGAACTAAGTGAATCATGTAAACATTGTTGATAATTTATTCTTGCCTTGAGATTTTGAAATGAATGATATACTTGACAAAAATCAAATGAAACTTGTTATTGAGAGGCTTTGATTTTATCAATCTTCTAATGAGTTTTCAAATGCAAGTTTCAAGATGGTCATTCAACCAACCTCTAATTTCTAACTCATTAACAATTGACTTTTATTTCTATGCTTTTACTATATGCTTTTTTTAAGCACCTTTTATCTTAATATTTACATTTCATGCTATTTTCATCTTTGCGCACTTGATTATTTATCTTTATGTCATTTTGTTTTTCTCACTTGATCTTTTCATTTTCTTTTTGAAGATACCTAATAATCAACTTGAACAATAAAAAACTTTAAGGTTACTTGGACTATTTGGTTACTATCCTTGGCATGATGGAGTTATGGACTTCTTGGACTTAGGATTAGAGACCTTGACTTACCTTGAGACCTTGTGAATTATATTGTTATTTTGTCTGGAGTTCTTGGGGTTTACCCCGAGACATTGTGTTGTTTGTTTCTTTGCTTGCAGATTATTTTGATTATATGTTTTTTCTGTAATTGGGAATTCATATGTATACAGCCGTTACTCTGCCCAATTTTTGTGAAGACTTAATGCCTTTAAATATTGGTTTTCTTAAGAGATTTATCATCTTTGCTTGTTTGGTTTCAACCCAAAGGATGAAAATTCTACATTGACTCATTATGTCAAATGTTGGCCTCTTGTTGGTTAGATGGTTATTTTCCCTAGCTTTTACCTTATACTTTAGGATACTCCCTTAATCTCCTCCCATTTTTCTTTAATTTCAAAAATCTTCTCCCTCCTTTTGAAAACTCTTCTTGTTTTTAAACTTGAATCGCTTTCACAATAAACTTGGACTTAGGTCCATGCATTTTCAAAAATATTTTCTTTAATCAAATTTTAAACAACTTAACAATACTTTGACATTTTTTATGAGAAAACTAAAAGTCAATCAATCTCATTCAAACTATTTTTCCACTTTGGCTTTTTACTTTAAAATTTTCCCAAAAGATTAAACTCTTGTCAATTTTTATAGTGATGCGAGCTACTATACTTTTACGGTATGTAGCGAAGTGAGACATTTTCAACTTGGGTGTTGAGCGAGGCTTCGTTGATTTTAAAATCCAAGCCATATCCTCCACTTTAAGATGACACAAATTCTCCTTTCTCATAATCGTGGGTAGTAAGTATGTTCTTCCACTTGGAGATGACGATGATGTCTCATCTCTTAAAATTAACTAAGACACTTGTGTTTTTTAAAAAAATTTAAAGGTGAACTACGAGTACCCTGATCCCCTATTGCACATAAGGTGGTACGTAGGCACTAAAGGTTCCCAACCGCGAAGGGTGCAAAAAAATTGTAAAAAAATATATTTCTTTTCTCACCTCCACCATCTATTTTTATACAATGTTTATAGCCAAAAATACACATGTTTTCAAAGAGGTTCCTGTGGAGTACCGTAGATGTTTAGGGTGCTAATACCTTCCCTTTGCATAACCAACCCTCAAACTTATATTCTCTCCCCCTCTTTTTGGGTTATTCGCTCTTTTCCCATTCCTCTGGAAATAATAAAGTGCAGTGGTGATTTTTATTTGATCTGTTCAAGTAAAGTCAATCCAATGACTTAGTCTCAACATTTTTACTGCTACAGAAAAAATGGTGACTTCACCGAGGAAAGATCGACCAAATGCTGGTCCATCCCTAAGTGGGTTGAGCCTATCTTTGTTTATCTGTGTATGTGCTATTTTTGTTTATATGTTATATGTTGTATATATGTTTGTCTAGATTTTCCTGGTTTTCAGTGTGCTTGGTGATTTTTCATAAGTCCTCTACTCCGACTTGGGCAAACTTAAGATAGGATGGGCGGTATAGTCATATTAACTTTGAGGGAGTAATCCTAAAAAAGGAGGCATGAGATCCCTCACTCAGTGGAGGCCCCTTTGAATATGGTGTCGTTTACCGAGTAATTGGGAAGACGTGCTGCTTTCGACCTGGGAACTGGCTGAAATTGAGGGTTGTAGAACCTTTAACCCATCTTGGCCTTTTACGTGTAGTACGGAAACTATGACGAAGTAATCTGAAAATGGTTGTCACGCGATACTACACTCAGATGAGTTTTTCTTGAGAATATTACTAATTACCGAGTCAATCAGGACGTTGGTAATATCCGAAGGAAGGATGTAGACTCTGAGAACCTCTTAGAACCTTGTTCGGCAAGTGTTAAACTATTATACCATACCTTGTGGGTAGTACCTTTGACCTCATACTCGTGACATTGAACCTATGAACCCCCTATGTTTGTGATCTTGTGTGTGATTGTTACATCATACATTCATGCACCCATGAGCATGCTTTAAAACATTTTGGTTTAAGGGACTTAAAGTTGTTTGTTTGCGAATATCTCAGGTACTTTTGACCATGGATTCTGGAAAAAGAAAGACTCGGAAGTGAAATTTCAAGAATCCTAAGATAGATGATTTGATGAGTCTGATTCCCGAGATTGAGAGTTCTATAGATTTTTGGAAGAAGTATAGATCCATCGTGTCTCTCATGAAGCTCAAAATAAAGGAGGGTATTCTCTCAATTTTGGTCCAATTTTATGACCCGGTGTATCGATGTTTCACTTTCCCTGATTATCAGTTGATGCCTATGTAATACGGTGGAAGAACTGACTTTACTGGTTTTGCGTTTTATCGCAAATATTGCGGTTAGCAAGAGTCGCCACTGACTTTTCTTTTATCCAACAAAGGAAAGGGTGAAAAGAACAGGAAATACCTTCTGAGAATTTTTTAAGTAAGGGGGGTAGGTTATGAAAAGGGAAGGTATTAACACCCTTTCCATCCATAGTTATCTACAACCTCTTAGTTTCTAGATCACTTTTGAAAATGCTTTTTTGTGTAAGAGTATTTTGAAAATATTTTGAAAAGATGCCTTAGTGCGGAAAACTTTGTAATGGCTCTCGTACCGTTGAGAATGCATACAAAGTGTTTTGTCTTTGAAAATATTTAGAAAAAAGAGAGTGTATATATGAAAATTTGTTTTGTTTTCGGAGCAAGCAACTATAAACTTTCTACCTACTCGAATGGTCTTTGTTCTTTTCCTATTTTACTTTAGATAGTGCTATCCTACCATTGAACGTTTTGAGGGACAGGCGCGGGTCATCGTACAGTCACGAAGGCAACTTGTAAGGCATTTTAGCAATTACCCTAAGGTACTAAGATCATTTACCGAAGTAGCATTTAATGGTCATTGAGGGACTATGATCTCTTAACCAAAAGGTTTTTGCTAAAACATCCTACGTTCGAGAAACGTGACTATTTTTTTCCGAAGGCAACAATTGGGGGTACCTTAGAGGTGCACATGTGTGAAGTGTGTTGTATTTCAGTTATGTTTATCTTGGATGTTAGGTTTTTTACCCTTTTCTTTTAAGTCTTATCATGCACGCCTAGTTAATCTAACATTTAAGTATATACATAAGGGAAAAAATAAAAGTGCGGGAAGTAAACTACACTATTACATCCCTTCGGGGATGGGGGAATACAAACCAAAAACTGGGGATAAAAAGGTATAAAGGGTCCTAATTAGCTATTACAAACTATGGACAGTTACAATATTAAAAAAAAATAAAAAGGAGAAAATGTAAATAGACGCGCGGATATGGAAGAGGAAAAAATATCTAAAACCCTAAAAAATTCTAAGAAAATATTTTTTTTGGTATTTTTGTTTAGAAAGACAATTGAATCATAAACCTAATTCTAATTAATTTTAAATTAATAAAATAAATACAAACTGATTGAATTAATTAATTTTATTTGTGAAAATTAAATTAATTAATTAAATCCTAAACCTAATTTTTTATTTCATTTATTTATTTTTGAGTTTATCTGAAAATTAGTTATTATTAAAAAAGAAAAGAATTAAATCAAAAATAAAATAATAAAAAAATATCTATGGGCTGCGTTATGAAAAGAAAATGGGGGGTGCGCTTCATAATTTTCTGGGCCCATGTCAAGGAAGCCCAGGATGCACTGCACAATCCTCTATGGTGGAATTCTGAGTGGTGCATCATGGGGTACTGAATTGGGACGTTGGATCTGAATCTTAGATTTGAGGGTCCAGATGTTATGTACACCATGCGCGCGTTAGCTTCATTTGCAGTAGATCTGCAAGGATAATACAAGAAAAATGAAAACGCCTTGCGTCTGGATCGAACCCCGGACAAGGCGTATGAATGCCTTATGTGCGTGTGTGTTGCCACTAGGGTGGCGTGATTCATTCGGTAGTATAATCAAACGATAATATTATAATATCAAACGCCATCTAGTTCCAAATCAACAAAACACGTGCGTCCTAGTGGGCCCTCCTGGATTTGAATGAACCAATCAGAATGATGCTACCTGCCACACAATTCTCAAGTGAGTCAAACCACCATGGGAGGTGTTTTCCACCTTCTTCTCCGGCGAGGGAGAAATCTGAAGACCTGCAAAACATAAAAATAAAAAAAGTACAAGATACCCTATCCTCCTTAAAATCTTCCCATGAGTCCAAATCTGGCATTACTTTGAGCTAAAAACTCCTGAATCATGCGCTTTAAATCAAAACGCATGGATCCGAGTAAAAATGGTATCTAACCATTCTGCGTGCATGGGAATGTATCAATGGTCAGAACCTATTCAGGAAGGGCTCATGAATATGTTAGTGATAACCATGATGCTTAAAACAATATGAAATAAAATAATATAAATTTCAAAAATTTTTGTGACCGAAGATGCATGTTATGCTCTTCTCATGCATTTTGGACCACGGGATCTGGTCCAAACTTACCCTTTCACGTCCAGGAAGAGAATAAGACTGGATTTATGGAATGAGAAGGCATGTGGACAGAGCTTTGAGGCTCGAAGGTTTTGAGAAATTTTTGATAAGTTTGCTAGCTTTTGTATGCAGTAGTTTAGTGTCCACTTGCTTCTGATTTGCTTGCATTATATAGAGGGAAATAGGAGCTAACAAGTATGGAAAGGGACAATGTATTCATGGCCATGAAATTAATATTCCAACACATTGAAAACTTGCCTACTTTGCGTGATTCTTATCTCTTGGATGCCTTGCACGAATTTGGAATGTTTGCGGCTGACTTGTATGCAATATTGGGCTTGTAATGGACTGAAATGAAAAGGCCCAAGTCCTTACACATTTATCTCATATTTTATTTTGATTTTATGAATAAAAAATCCAAATAAAAGAAATAAAATCATGAAGAATATGTGAATAGTTTTAGAGGTCCTATATCATCTTATGAACATGTTTGACCATAAAAAATTAGGCCCATTGGTTCAAAATCTCAAATTTGCTCATTTTTTATTTCATGAATTTCCTCAAAATTTCCCAACTTGTGCAACTCATAACTTGCTCAATTTTAATCTTTTGAAGGTGATCTTGGAATTTTTGGAAATCCAAAGATACCCCTACACTTTCTATTTTAATAATTTTTGAATTTGGATACATTATCTTGATGTAAGTTGCCTTGTCAAAAAGTGTCTTTTGTTGACCTTTGAAAATGACCTATAATGTATTAGCTCATATCTTTCAAATGAAGCATTTTTTGGACTTGAGCATAAAATTAGAGTTGTATAAAATTGAATTTTCTTCAAAATGGGCTTTAGTTGGGGAAAAGTTGATGAAGCATGTGAAAGTTATGCTTGGTCAAAGTTTAGTTGACTTCTCCTAAGGAAACCCTAATTTGACAATTCTTAACTTTTGATGATTTGAGGACTTTCCTTGAATAATCATGACCAAACCTTGATCAAATGATAAATATCACTTCGAAAATGTTGATGTTGACCAAAAATCTTGAAGTTTGACTGTATGTTGACCATAGTTGACTTTTTTACCTCAAATAGTTGATTTTCAATCATTTGAGTCATTGACTGAGCAAACTTGTGATGCAAGACTTGAAAATTGAGACGAACCTTATTGGAAACCTATGATAATCCATGACAACCATTTGATACCTTTGCAAACTAAAATTCCTTGATAAACTCAAAACCCTAGTTGTAGACCTTTAGCTTAGAAGGAGCCTTGATTGGTCAACCCTTGAGTAGCTTGAGTACTTGAGGAGCCTTGAAAGAATGTCTTGAGAAAAATTGGAGGGAAAATTTTGGGGTACAATAGCTGCCCATGTTCAATCTTCTTAAACCTGAAGATTTAGATTGGCATGTCTTCCATTCGTGACTTGAAGGTAGAAGAGGATTGAACACATAAGTGCCCAGAAATTTGCACTCGCTTATGCAAGAAATGATGTTGCTGGTTGATTGTACCTGGAATGGGCTTATAGATGCCATTTGGAGAGGTGACAAAGAGTCATCGAAGATGGGATTATAGATTCCATCCAAAGTAAATGTTGACTTCAACTGGAAGAAGTATCAGAATAAATTTATGGTCGATTTAATCTGAGCCAGAAGATGTCCATGTTATTCTTTATCTGGAAGAAGTATCAGAATAAACCTATGGTTGATTTAAACTGTGCCAGAAAATTTCACCTTGACTTTAACTGGGAGAAGTATCAACATAAATTTTTGGTCGATTTAATCTGAGTCAGAAAAAGGTCTACTGGTAAAAGTATCAGAATAAATCTTTGGTCGATTTAATCTGAGCCAAAAGTTATATGTGACCATCTTCAACTGGAAGAAGTATCAGAATAATTCTTTGGTCGATTTAATTTGATCCAGAAGAGGTCTTTTTGTCTTTAACTGGAAGAAGTATCAGAATAAATCTTTGGTTGATTTAATCTGAGCCAAAAAAAGGTCCGCTGGAGGAAGTATCAGAATAAATCTTGGGTCGATTTAATCTGAGCCAGAGGATGTTCATGCTCGTCTTTATCTGGAAGAAGTATCCGACTAAACCTATACTCAGTTTTATCTGAGCTAGAAAATATCTTCAACTGGAAGAAGTATCAGAATGGATCTTTACTCGATTTAAGCTGAGCCAGAAGAATGTCTACTGGAAGAAGTATCAGAATAAATCTTATGGTTAATTTAAACTGAGCCGAAAGATATTTATGCTTGACTTTTACTAGAATAAGTATCAGAATAAATCCATGCTTGATTTAATCTGATCCAGAAAATGTCTACGACAGTCTTCAACTGGAGGAAGTATCATAATCAATTTATGGTTGATTTAATCTGAGCCAAAAGATGTCTACGACCGTCTTCAACTGGAGGAAGTATCAGAATAAATCTATGGTTGATTTAATCTGATCCAGAAGATATCCACCCTTGTCTTCAACTGGGAGAAGTATCAGAATAGATCTATGCTTGATCTAAATTGAGCCAGAAGATGCTGTCTTTGAGAAGACTATCCGGTCATACCAGTAATTGATGATATTTTGTCTGTTGATTGATCTTTTCCTAAAAAGGTAAAGAGTCAGTTGCATGCAATGTCATGATGTATGAAATGCATTGCATAATGATGTTCTAAAAATAAATGAGACAATGTTATATGCGTTTTTTGTGCATATTCTATGTTGTTCGTAAATGATGTATGAATATAAAATGTTATTGCAATGTATTTGTAAACTCGAGCAGTATTCCTGTCTGAGGAAAATGAATCCCTGACTGTTGTTAGGGATGAATAGTATGTGTATATTTGATCTTTTGTGGATTGTTTCCACTGGGGAATGTTGATTTCTGCTTGGGGGAGAAGAGTTCAAAACTTTGGTTATTCCTTTCTCTACTGAGGATTATAATTCTTGTATACCCAGACTGGGGATAAAAGAGATAGATAACCTTCCGACTCGTCTGGGGAGTTTAATTCTTATATACCCTAACTCGGGATAAAAGAGATGGATAAACTTCTGAGTCATCTGGGGAGTTTAATTATTATATATCCTGATTGGGGATAAAAGAGATGGATAAACTTCTAAGTCGTCTGGGGAATTTTAAGATTGAATGATATCTGATCCAGTTCCAAACTTAGTAGAAACTCTCTGGGGATAAAAATCTGGGATGTCCTTTGCTGGAGATAGGGATCATACTGGTAATCTATGGTAGAAGCAGACCCAGGCTGGGGAGATTGAACTTCGCTAGAGAGATAAACCTTGTTGGGGAAATAAACCTTGTCGACGATAATCTAAACTTCGCTGGGGAAGTAAACCCTGTTGACGGAAATCTGAAATCCACTAGGGAAGTAAACCCTGTTGATGGAGGAATACTCTGCTGAGAAAATGAGTTATTCTGGAGAGAAGTAGTCTGCAGGGGATTTTACAGTTTTGAAAACTCAGCTGGGGAGAAGAATTTCCATAAATTATAATGATTAGGATTCGGTAGATGTGCGTTATTACTGGGAAGAAGACTATACTCCTTTATCTGCCAAAGCAATTTGCCGGGGAAATTGCGGGGAATGTATGAACTTGCAAAGATTACTTCATATGGATAATCTCATGGAAGTGGCTCTGTGGGGATTTGTGGATGGCTTGGATGTTATCCCAACTCCTAGAGTCTTGAGTAAACGCTTATTCCTATTTTTATGCATATATTTGTCAACAGCCAATTATATTCATATGCATATGCTCATTCAATTTTAGTCATTGGATGTTTTTCAAACAAAATAGGAAAAAGCAAAAACAAAATTTGGCTTTGAAATTGTATTTGTATTAATAATTTGCCTATGAACATGCAGTTTTTTGTATAAAGAGGCGAAAATCCTAGTAAGAGTAAGTCGTCGAAGAAAAGATTACAAAGTGAAAACAAAACACATAGCTATGTGTGAACAATCTCGTCGGGTTCCAACTCTATTATTGCCCCTATGTCTTCAAGCATCTCATCCCTTGCTGTCGGAAGGAGTGGATTGAATTGTTCTATACAGTCTGAACTTTGAATTTGGCAATAAAGCTTATTGTAAGTGATCCAATAGGGACAAAGTCGTACGCTTTAATCCCTAATTTTTTCCTGGACCACCCTTTCGGGTTTTCAGTCCACCGGGATACCCTTTGTTTTGCCCAAGCCGCCTTTTAGGTTTTCGACTTGCCGGGTGTACAGTCTTTTCATATATATCCTTGATTTTTTCCCGAACCTTTTTGGTTCGCCGGGATGCCCCTTATTTTTTCCTAGGCTAGTCAACCTAGCGAGTCATTTTTATGCACAATATCATTTGACTATATCTGCATTCACAGGGTGCGGGAAATCTTCATAGTCCATGGTGGTCAGTGAAACAACCGGCCGAACCGTCATCTGATATAAAAATCAATAAAGTCGCCACCAAACGTCTTTTATCCCGCCGAGAGGGGAAAGGAAAACATCGAGAAAACCCAAATAGGGTGAAATCATAGTCTTGTGACCGAGAGATCGGGTAAGGGAGTATGTTACACAAGGGGAAGAGAAAATATTAGCATCCCACACGCCCGTAGTAGTCTATGGTATCCTCTCTTATTGTCTAATCTAATGGGTGTGTAAATCTATATCTAAAGTTTAATAGCTAAAAGAAAATGCAAAGAGGGAATGCATGCAAAAGAAAAGAAAATAATGTAGGAAAAATAAAAGTTATGCTCGCCTGGGCCCTACCCCAATGCCTACGTATCCCTTTTAAGGAATCAAAGCAGCCGTAGTTCGGCTCATATATTTTGGTTGGTTTGTGTTTTTTAGTTAAGGAAATAAAAGCAACAGACAAAATAGAAAAACATCAGATAGAACAATAAAATGCCAACAATGATGATAGAATAACAAAAAGAGATGACAAGACATCGCATGGCAACACAAACTCAGATAAGGAGGTAAAGCGCCAGCATGATAGCAAAATATCAGACAAGATGATGATACATTACACCTAACGATGATATTGAAAATCAAAGTAGGATAACAAACATGTGCGATGGCGAAACACCGACTAAAAGAATGTGCGATGGCGAAACATCGGCTAAGAGATAGGAAGATAACATGGAAAAGATGGTGAAACATCGATAAACCAGAGAACAAAACATCACACCTAACAATGATATTGGGAATTAAGGTAGGATAACATACATGTGCGATGGTGAAACATCGGCTAAAAGTTAGGAAGATAACATGGAAAAGATTGTGAAACATCAATAAACCAGAGAACAAAACATCACACCTAACAATGATATTGAGAATCAAGGTAGGATAACAAACAAGTGCAATGGCGAAACACCGGCTAAAAGAATGTTCGATGGCGAAACATCGACTAAGAGTTAGGAAGATAACATGGCAAAGATGGTGAAACATCAATAAACCAGAGAATAAAATATCACACCTAACAATGATATTGAGAATAAAGGTAGGATAACAGACATGTGCGATGGCGAAACACCGGCTAAAAGAATGTGTGATGGTAAAACATCGGCTAAAAGATAACAAAAAGTCATGGCAAGGATGGCAAAACATCAATCTGACAAGATTTAAAACAAAATCCAAGAGGCGCATGAAGAGATAAGATTGGTTTGTATTTTTTACCTTAAAGAAGGGTTTAAATTCATTAGAGGTATTTTATGATTTTCCAAGAAGAAGTTTTAGTTTTAGGATGCAAGAATGCAAAGGAAAAGAAAAAAACTAAGGGAGACTATCCTAATCTCCAGCCCTAATGTTATCATACAATGATTGACCCTAAGGTTGAGGATGAAAGAGGGAAGTTTCTACCCTATGTTAGCATACCTGGATTCCTATCCTAAGGTCTAGCTCGAGGGCTAACCCTACACGAGAAATCCTAAGGCAGCATGGTAAATACCAAACAAGTAAGCAAACAAGTGCTTAAACATGAGTAGCAAGCAAGGCACACATGCATAATCGCCTTAAACATGTCTTTAAATAATCCAGAGGGACTCCTGACATATATCAACAACGGAGATCCCATCATGCAATAGAAAACAATAAGTAGCAGAAACAGTAAAACGGAAATAGTGTAATATCAAATTGATAACTATCCATAGCAAAATGAGCAAGAAAAAGAAACCCAAAGAACTTCAAGCAAGCTAGCATCAGTAAACAAATCAAGTCAGAAATCTCGCCATCAAATATATGCATTGAGGCTCCAAATATGAACATATCCCACATGTGAGGTATAACATTCATGACCATATATATATCCTGCAAAAGAATGACAAATATACAAAGCACATGAATAGCGTAAACTCAACCAATTGTGTTCCACAAATAAAGAGGAACACTACAATACCAAGTTCAAATGGAAAAACTTTCCTCAGAGTACCTCGCACATTCAACAGACAAATTAGTGATTTCAAAGATGGATTATGAACCAATAAGGGATGGAAGATGGAATGCCAAAGATATGAAAGAACATGATGACAAATCATCCAATCATTAGATGTAAGAAGTATCAAGCAAACTCAAACAAAACTAGGTCAAAACTAAAGAACTGTTGCTCCTTTCATGTCACCATGTTGAATTGACAAGTAAATATCAATCAAGGATCAAAGGACCTAGAGAAGAAATACAAACAAATAATTTAGAAGTCAATAGAAAACACTTCACACCCATACTCATAAATTTAATTATGGTTTAAAAGCATAACAAAGAAGCGGGATTCCATAAAATGTATCACAAAGCTTGGATCACAAGTTAGCAAGGCAAAGAATTCAAACAAATACAAAGTTAGAAGACTTAAGCCATTCAAAGACTTGAAATCAAGTTTCTAAAATGGTATGAGGATAGGATCAAGATTTTAAAATTTTGATTCTAATACAAGTTACACAAGTGCGTTCAATATACCTCAAATATTCAAAAGAAAAGAAAGGATTGAACATCAAATTCACAATAAGATGGAATGGTTCAAACATTAGAGGTCAAGTTATCTCAAGTATTTATGAGACTATCCTTGATGTATCATTACTCAACATGTTATCATTGGTCATTTGATGACCTCAAGCTCAAACCAAAAGTTTAAAGTTCAAAGTAAAAAAACAAGAAAAGAATCATTAGTTAGGAGGCATGAATCAAAAGGGCTCATTAACCACTTATGGGAACTCAAGTGAATTGATTTGAATTGGTGTGAGGGAAACAAGAACATCATGATCATTAAGTGTCAAATTATAGGCCTCTCACAAGTTCATTGGCCATCAAATAAATTGCAACAAGATATGCAACATCAATTTGGCACTTTCACTTTGAAGACTCATCAAAAAATGGAAATGGACTTCCATAATTCAAACAAAAATTTTCTCAACATCCTTGAGATTTATAGAAGTCAGCAAACATATTTTAAGTTTATGGATAGTAGAGGAAAGGATTAAATGAGGCTCAAAGACCAAAACTAGTTGGCAAAACTACCAAACTAGGCAAGCTTTCGAAATAAATCAATGGAAAATACCTAACCTCATCAATTAATTCAAGAAAAATATTTTAGAGATCCTAAATACATCTATGAACTTTAAACAAGAGCTGAATTCAATTAAAACTTAAGGAAAATTGCTTTTTGGAATTAAATCAAACAAGTGAATTACCAAAACCCTAATTATTTAGAAAATAAACTCAATTATTGATTAATTAAGTTCCAATTCTAAATAATTCAAACTAAAATCACAAACAAATAAAGAAAACTCCATGGATCCCAAAACTTATTTTTCCATATTTTTTGCATTAAGGAATAGTCAGAAATAAAATCAAAATTTAAACCATTAAACAATTAAACAAATATTCACATTTTAAAACAAAATTCTAATCAAAATTCAGAAAAATATTCAACCAAAATTATATTCAAATATTAGAATTAAAAATAATCTTCTATGATTTTTTGTGGAATTTTTGGATCAAGAGAAATATAAAAATAAAATCAAATGTCAAACAAATAATTAATTGGTCACATGAATTTTAAAACCAATCAAAACATTTTCAAAAACTCTGAAAAAAATACAGAAGGTCAGAAATATTATTTTTAGGTTTCATGAATTTTTTTAGAATTTTTCATCTAGTTTTGATCAAGAAATAAAATCAGGGAAGATCAAGTTATAAAACAATATTCAAATAATTCAAAATTCAAAAGGACCAATGGAATTGCGCCACCACATCATGTTCAATCTCCATCCTTAGCTAGGAACGCGTGAAATTTTGAAGCTACGGCTCAATGTTCAGACTATCACTACATGCTCATTTCTCAATCGTTTTTCACCAAATCAAGCGCAAATTAAAGCTGAATTAACAAGCTATATCATGATTTTCACAAATTTTCATACAGATCCAAGATCAGAGAGAAATAAGCATGAGAAAACAGCACAAAATACTGAAACACACAAGTTGCAGAAATCTTTAATGCACTATTCAAGCTTCAACAAGGAATCAAATATACATCAGACATAAAGTTTGGCCAGCTAAACCACAATACACACGATTTACATCATCAATTCAAGCTTAATCATAAGAATCAAAGTCCATGAAAAACCTACCTCAAGGTAAAAGTAATCTACTGACTCCTTCACTCCAATTGAAAACCAGGCCTCAATCTACAATTCTTAGCACTTGGAGAAGAGAATGCAAGAAGAATCATTCCAAATGCACAAGCAAACTTGGAGAGTCGAAGAAATGGATTTCTGAGAGAAAAAAGTAATTTCAGATCTGATCTTCCTCCAACCTTTAGTTCCTCTCTTTCTCCTTCTTCCCCTTTTGAATGAACAATGCAGTTTTTGTATAGAGTGTTTAGAGTAAGGGCAATAGGGTCATAACTCATATAAATCCGTTGGGGGGCAATTTGGCCAAAACAGGTAAATGGAAATATGAGATCATGTGCTTGCATTTTGTTTGTTCACTTGGCTTTTTATGCTGCATTTTGATGAGCTATGAGTTGTATGAGTGAAGCAAACAAAGCCGTGAGGGGGTAAGGTGGAAAGGATTGCACATGGGACTGATTTGCTTGTGATGAAAGTTACCAATTTTGGTAAAAATGCAGAAAGCGTGGGTAGGAAAGGAAAGTGTGATTGTTTGGCCAAAAGGAGTAAGAAACGAAGTGTGTGGTTCGTGCCAAGCATGTGCAATATCACCCTTGAACCAAACAAAATCGAAGGATGTATAAAATCTACAACTAGCATAACCCAGGCGTGCACCAAGAGTCAGTTGATTCCTAAATGAGGCCATAGAAAATTGGCTCATGCATTCTCAAATTTTCCTTGAGCCAATTAAAGAACATATTCTAAGCTTCAAAACAAGCTGAGGTTCGAAAGAAATGATGGAGGGATGAGCATGATATGAGGCTTAGGATTCCTGGGAAAATCCAACCAACTTAAGAGCAAGATAAACCTTTGATTGGTCCAAATTGAGAGCATGAATGAGGTTTCATCCAACCTATAAGGTGACACTTTAAATGTCCAAATGAAGAGAGAGAAGTGAGGCTTTGACTAGCCTTCAAGATAATGTTTCGAATGTCCAAGCGAAGAGAGAAAAGTGAGGCTTCGACTAGCCTTCAAGATAATGCTTCGAATGTCCAAACGAATAGAGACAAAGTAGGAAGCTAGAGGCTTCGACCAGCTCACAAAGCCACTTCGAATGGTCCAAATTGTAGGAAACTAAAAAGAGCAAAAGGAAGCTTCGACCAGCCCTCTAGATAACACTTCAAATTTTCCAAACGAAGAGAGAAGAAATGAGGCTTCGACCAGCCCACAAAGCCACTTTGAATGGTCCAAACTGTAGGAAACTAAAAAGAGCAAAAGGAAGCTTCGACCAACCCTCTAGATAACACTTCAAATTGTCCAAACAAAGAGAGAAGAAATGAGGCTTCGACCAGCCCAAGGTACCACTTCGAATGGTCCAAACTGAAGCAAGATGAATGAGGCTTCGACCAACCCAAAGGGTGACACCTCAATTATTTCAATTAAAGAGAAAAATGAGGCTTCGACCAACCCACAAAGTCACACTTCGAATGGTCCACACTGAGGAAAATCAAAGGGAGCACAAGGAGGCTTCGACCAGCCCACAAAGCCAACTTGAATGTTCTAAGCTAAAGGAAATCAGAGAGAGCCACTCGAATCCAGTTTTAGCACCCAACTTCCTCAAACCACAACTCTTTCGAATTTAAATCAAATTGATTGATTCCAAGTTCAATGAGAAACTTTCATAGTCCCCTTCAAAATGCACGAGGCACATTTTTGAATTATTCCTCGAACCAAAAGATATAGGCATGTTACCAACTGTTTGATGAATTTCCTAGGCCAAATGTCTTGCCTTGCCTGGCCAGACGCCCAAGGTGCCTCAATAAATGCCAAACTTGCCTTAAACTTCAAAGGCTCATAACTTTCGATTTTGAGTATGAGCTTCTGATTTTACAGTTTGAGAGACCTGCAATTCATGAGGCTGGAGGTTGAAGATGACCAACGTGTCACCTTCTAACCAATGAAAGCGTGCCATTTGTATTTTTTGAATTTCTGATTTTATATTTGATGAGTGCTTTATTCAGAAAAGACCATGATATGCACAGTGCACCAGATCCTTTGGATTTGATTACTAACGCGTTTTGACTCTCATCCAATGGTCCACATCTTTTTCTTTTATTTTCTTTTTCTGATTTTTATATTTTAATTGTTTTAAATTTCAAAAAATCATAGAAAATTCATTTTTAGTCCAAAAAATCTGAAAAAATTATGAAAAATATTTTTGATTATTCTCTTTTTTATTTTTATTTTTTCATAATTTATTTTTGTGTTTTGGTATTTTTTATGAATTTTACATTTATTTGATTTATTTAAAATGATTAAAAATCTTTTTACACGTTTTTAAATTCTGAAAAAATTATGGAATGATCCAATGATATCGAGACAAATATTGGTGACCTTATTTTATTTTTGTTTCTAACTTTACTATTTTTTTACTATTTTTGTTTGTTTTGCCCATTTATTTTAATTTTTAAAAATAGTTTCTGACTTTTAAAAATTCCCAAAAATTTCATAAATTTACTTGGCCCCTTTTGTGATTTTTCCATGGTCTTATTTTTCATTTCTTGATTAATTTGAACATGATTGATATTTTTCCCATTATTTTCTATTTTTAAATATTATATCATTTTGTGAATATTTTCTGGCTGTCTTGGGTTGATTTTTTTGGTCATGGCTTTATTAACATCATTGGATCCATGGTGTTGAGTTTAACTCCACAAAAATGGATGAATGATTTTAATAATAGCTTGATTAAATATTAATTCAAATGTGGTTTTCTTTTTTACCCTAATTCCTCTTCATCTCATCCCCTTCTCTTTGCACTAAGTGTTGTTGGAGCATGATCTCTATATCATGTCTCAAAGCAAATGGTGCATAGATTTCTATTGATCGACCTCAAAATAGGTGCGACTTCTATATAAGTCCACTTACGATTGCTTAACATAGCGCTACATTTTGTCCCGATTCAAATAAATGATCATTCGTGGCCCAAACTTATGATTGCAAGCCCAAGTATGTTAATTTGATCTCTTTGATCCAATAACCTTGAGATTCATTGTGTGGAGGCTTTGGTTCTACCAATCCTCTAATGGATCTAAAACACTTTTGGTCAACGCGGATCACTTAAACATCGTTGATCATTAAATGGTACTTATGAGAATTCCAAATGGATGATATACTTGACAAAAAGCAAATGCAACTTGTTGTGTGGAGGCTTTGGTTCTACCGATCCTCTAATGAGTTCCAAATGCAAGTTTCAAGATGGTCATCCAACTAACCACTAATTATTGACTTGTTTTATTTTATACTTTTATTCTTTTATGCTTTATGTACTATTTATTTTTTTAGCATTTTAAATTTTATGCCATTTTCATCTTTGCTCATTTGAGCATTTATTTTCTTGTCATTTTACTTTGCTCACTTGAGCTTTTCTTTTCCTTTCTTAAGATACTTAATAATTAACATAAACCCTAAAAAAATCTTAATGGCACTTGGACTATTTGGTTACTATCCTTGGCATGATGGAGCAATAGACTTTTCTTGGACTTAGGATTAGAAACCTTGGCCTATCTTAGATACCCTGTGATTGTATCTGATTATTTTGTCTGGAGCTCTTGAGGTTTACCTCAAGACATTGGGTTGCTTGTTTGTTTTTGTGTGCAGGTTTTTGTGATTACATCCTCTGTTTGTAATCTGGAATTCACCCGTATACAGCCGTTACTCTGCTCAATTTTTGTGAAGACTTAGTACACCTGAAGAGGTCTAGTATCGTTGCTTGCTTGGTTTCAATCCAAGAAATGGGAATTTTGTCTTGGCTCATAATGTCAAGCTTTGGCTTCTTGTTGGTTAGATGGTCCTCATCCTTAGCTTTTACCTTATGCTTTAGGATAGTCTCTTCTTCTCTTCCCATCTTCTTTATTTTCAAAATCTTCTTCCTCCCTTTTGAAAACTCTTCTTATTTTGAAACTTAGACTACTTTCATAATAAACTTGGACTTATGCCCATGCATTTTCAAAACATTTTCATCAATAAACTTTAATCAATTTAATAATACATTGACACTTTTTTTGTGAGAAGACTAAAAGTCAATCAATCTCATTTCAAACCATTTTGCCACTTTGGTTTTTATCTTTAAAACTTTTTCTCAAAAGGTTAGACTCTTGTCAATCCTTGTAGTGATGCAAACAACTATACTTCTACAATATGTAGTGAAGAGAGATATTTTCCACTTGGGTGTTGAGTGAGGCATTGTTGATTTTAAAATCTAAGCCATATCCTCCAATTTGAGATGATGCAAACTCTCCTTTCTCATGATTGTGGGTAGTAAGTATGTTTTCCACACGAACAATGACGATGACGTCTTATCTCTTAAAATCAACCAACACACTTATGTTTCAAGATTTTTAAAAGAGGAACTACGTGTACCCTGATCTCCTATTGCATAAAAGGCAGTACATAGACGCTAAAGGTTCGCAACCGCGGCGGGTGCAAAAATCATAAAAAATATTTCTTTTTCTTACCTCCACCATCCATTTTATATATAACACATTTTATATAGCCAAAATATACAGATTTTTTCAATGAGGCTCCTGCGGAGTATCGTAGATGTTTAGGGTGCTAATACCTTCCCTTTGCATAACCAACCCCCTTACCTTGAATCTTTCCCCCTTTTTTGGGTTATTCTCACTTTTCCCATTCCTTTGGAAACAATAAAGCGCGGTGACGATTTTTATTTTGATTTGTATAAAGTCTAGTCAATCTAATGGCTTAGTCTTGAACATTTCTACCGCTACAATAACCCTAAATCAAGAGGGTAATTTTTGGGGTGCAACAACTGCCCCTATTCAATTATCTTTAATTGGATAAGTGAGAAAAGTGACAACTTTCGAACGTTCAGAGTTGAAGATGATTGATTACAAAAGAACCCAAAAATTTACACTCTTGAAGAAAAATCATAACCTCCCAAAGGAAAAGAATGTAAATAGGCGTGAGATTAAGAAGATACCAAACAAAATTGGATTTAGCAAACAGAGGGTTTAATGAACATTTGACCTCCCAAGACATGCGTCCAAATGAAGTTGTGACGTAGATTTTCATAAAGTTGAAATAGAGCTAAAACTTAGAAAAATAGACAAAACTAAACTTCAAAATAAATGTGCCAGGGTAAAGCTGGGCTTCAAACCATAGGGAATAGATGAGACTAGACTATGGAAAAGAAAAAGTATGCAGGGCAAAGTGACTAGAGTGCGTGATTCTAGGGGAACCTGCAAATCTCAACCTAAGATAGACAGTTTAAAGGAACTGAAATAATCCCAGGAGTGAGGAACAAAACAAGATGAAACTCGACCCAAAAACTAGTTAGGCGAAACTAAACTAGATGAGAACCAGGACGAAACTGAATTTCACGCATGGGTAACGAGGCGAAACTCAACCCATAGCAAGAGTGGTGAGAATGCATGTTTCTCAGAGCACCTGCTGGTCTCATATCAATGGATAACAGTGACAAAGACTAATTAAAGAAACCAAGGAACAAAAGAGACTGATTTCAACTAGGGACGCAACACGAACACTGCACTCGATAAGCGAACACCGTCAAAGGGTCCAAGGTATGAAAACAAAAACGAGACGAAACTCGACTCATTAACTAGTTAGGCGAAACTAAACTAGATGAGCACCAGGACGAAATTGGATTTCACGCACATGTGACGAGGTCGAAACTCGCCCCAAAGCAAAGTGATGAGAGCGCATGTTACTCAGAGCACCTACTGGTCTCAGATCAATGGATAACAGTGACGAAGACTGATAAAAGAATCCAAGGAACAAAAGAGACTGATTTCGACCAGGGATGCAGTATGAACACTGCACTCGGTAAACGAACACCATCAAAGGGTCCAAGGTATAAAAACAAAAACGAGACGAAAATCGACTCATTAACTAGTTATGCGACACTAAACTAGATGAGTACCAGGACGAAACTGGATTTCATGCGCGGGTGAGGAGACGAAACTCAGAGCTCGACCCAAAGTAAGGTGATTAGGGTGTAAAACTAAAAACCTGCTGAAAGTGAATAACCAGGGCGAAACTGGTATTCAAAAGGTATATCAATAAACATTGAAATGAACCGACGAAGGTAGTGAAGACCCGAGAAGGCTGTGCCAGGGAAAAACTGAACTACAATCAAGAGTGGACACTCAACCATCCAAATGATTAACATCAAGAGGATATTTGTATGGGGTGAAACTGAGATAATGAGGGTGAAGACCTCGTTGGGGACATAATCCAAAGTATTAGAAAATTCATTGGGGGAAACAGAAATAGTAATGGCTTATGTTCTGATGCCTGTTTGAATTTTTTATATTTATATATAGCGTAATGCTCCATATAATGGAAATGCTACATGTTTTGGTAGATTCAATGAATGATGCATGCGTAATGCTCCATATAATGGAAATGCTACGCGTTTTGGTAGATGCAATGTAATCATGCATGTTTAAGCGTTTCACTGGGGAATGGTCAATCGAGAAGCCAGCGACCAAGAAGTCAGGATTTGGCAAGACTTCACAAAAATAAATTCCAAAATCTGCTAAAGAGGAGAAGATATGAGGAAACGCTGGAGAGAAACCCTTTAGGAGATGAGACTCTGTGGGGAGTAACAAATGAGTAACTGGTAGGAACAAGCAACAAACATAGAGAGGAGTTGCAAAAATAAATTGCAAACTCCTAGAGAAGATCAGATCAACACTGTAGCTTTTGGAGAGGGATGTCAAATGAATATTGGACATTGTGGGAGAATATCAGGGCAAAACTGTAATATTTGGAAAAGACAACGCGCAACCGTGTTGAGGACGAAACTAAGATAACAAACCAGACATGAGGGATTAAAACCTTTGTAGGGGGAACAAAACTCTGTTGAGGAAATGGGACTTTACCGGGAAAACAAAAATTTGTCGAAGAGCATTTTGTTGGAGATTTTTGAACTTTTGGAATGCAACCATTGGATGGATCATGCAGATAGTCACACAGTATCGACTTTACTGGGGATAAGGAAAGATTCTATCATAGGGATGCCCCAAGCAACAGATTAGCTGGGAGATGAGAGGTCAGGACGATAATTCTATAATTGGAAACTCCTGCTAGAGAATTGAAACTTCTTCAGAATGAGTTCCCATTTAAACAACTCCACTGGGGATATGCGACATCTTCAAACTTGGAGTCTGAGAACGAAGCCTTTCTCTTGAAAAAGATTTCCGGGGCAATAAAACTCTGCTAAGGAAGCGAAACTTCACTGGGGATAGGGAAAGCTCCTTTTCATGCCACGAATGGCCTCTGTCCAACAAAAAATCTAAATCTTCCCCTCCTGACAACATTAAGCTCCTTACTGATGTTCATTGTGTAAGCTCTTTTTGATGTCAAACAGTTGTTTTGTATGCAGAAGGATGTTTATTATGGGAATTACAACCATGGTGCGACAATTATGTAAACCTTGAAATCGAAAACCTTGAATGAAAAAGATGTTACACCCCTGTCGTGAGTGAATCACTAGTTAGAGTACATAATTTCAAAAACTTTTCTTCTTTAAAACAACATGATTCAGATGATAAGATACCAACATATATATGTAACACATGTTTAGGAAACACTATCCTGTTGTAGTATGCTTTCAAGCTAAATCCATGTTTCAGTTAGGACTTTTGAGGGTTGTAACGTGGCCTGGTTCTCGGGTTTTTGAAAAAAAGATTTTTAAGGCTCAAAATTATTTGGTACCCACCCATTCTCCATGATGTTCTCCAGTCCTACATTCAGTTAACTTGATGCGAGTAATCATATCTCAAAAGAGGCTATGATGATTGAGGAATCTCAACAGTTACTTTGACACGACAATCACTTTAACTTTTGTTTTTTTTGGTGTTCGATTACACGACTCTTATTTTGATGAGGATTTTTATTGTATAATCCTTTTCTGCCTTTCAGGCTTTTCAAGTTCCTCCGCTTTTTCTCTCCCTAACTTTTTCCTGGACCAATTCTTTTGAATTTCAATTTGGAAGTCCAGCGGGATGCCCTAACTTTTGCCTAAGCGACTTGTTTTCAAGTTTCGACTTAGCGGGGCTTTTTTTTTGTTTCTTTCTTATTCATACTTTCCTTTTTGAACAAGTCTTGTGACCCTAAGTCTTTGAATTTTTTAGAAGAAAAGTGATTGCCCCATTCCTTGGTCGGCGAGGGATATCCATTGTTCTATCGATTCTATCTCGACCTCAGGATTTTTGTTGTGTTTTTTTTGCACTGGGGAAATAACTATTGTTGTTTTGACATTTTCCCGACCTCATAATGCGAGGGACAAAATATGGTGATCCCTAAATGGGAAACTCCTTCTGAAATTTGAATGCTCGATCAAATTATCTAAACATCTACCCTGCCCCGAGTTTAAAAATAAGGTTTTTTTTCCGAACAGAAAAGAAACTCCTACTTCGAAGGCTCAGAGGGGTTAACAAGGGTCTATCTCCCTTATATATCCAGTGTTTGGGGATTGAAACAAGGCCTGTACATCATCAAAAGGGTTCTACTCAAAAGCATACAATCATAGATATCTCCTTTCCTCCAATCTTTTGACTAGGCAAAATAGTTGGCACAGTTGGTATCAAAATGCCAGAAAATCATTTAAAGAATGATAATGAACGATTTAAGTAAAAAAACAAAAGAAACATGTCAAGGCAAACATATTTAGCGCATCGGGGTTGACATTAAAAAACAAACAAGTTCCTGCATGCAGACAATGTTAAATCAGTCAATCAAAATACACATGAAAGTACAAAAGAGAAAAAAATGCCACCATGGAAGAGAATCATCTATATCCGGACTTGTCAATGTACCGAAAACTTGCCACTATCCTGACACATGATCACTTCATTATGAAGGGAAGTTTTGAATTGTTTTCCTTGTGTCTTTCTGAAGAAATGAGCATTCAAAAGGGAGAGATAAACCTTTTCCCCAATTACAGAGTCATGAAACGACTTAGAAAAGTACCCACAAGAAAAGT
Source organism: Vicia faba (assembly GCA_948472305.1). Taxonomy (NCBI): domain Eukaryota; kingdom Viridiplantae; phylum Streptophyta; class Magnoliopsida; order Fabales; family Fabaceae; genus Vicia; species Vicia faba. The sequence goes on along the minus strand of OX451736.1, from coordinate 429,145,246 downwards.
AGCTGAGTATCAACAAGAAGAAAAATTAACATGCCCCTTGAATAACATGACAATTGCATTTATTATCCGTATTTCAAGCAACGATAACTTAGATTATCATGTTTATGTAGGGCCAATAATGTTCACATGCACATGTTTATCAAAATATTGGACGTTTTTGCAAACAAAACAGTAAAAAGGAATTTATGTGAACATATAAGAGAGGATATTTTATTGATTTTGAGAAATCATCCTGTGAAAAAGGAATTTACATTTGGGAGTAGCTAAATGAAAAATCAAAATAAACAAGTGTTTACAGATGGCAGTGCGAATACGAATATCTATCAAGTTCCGTTTCTGCTATAACTCTTATGACTTTAACGCCTTCGTCTTCCTACTTTTGACACAAACGTCTTGGATTGGATCTGAACTTCTGCCAGGTGACCAAAAGAGAGAAATAAAGGAAATCGTGCTGAGTGAATTCATTTGCTTTAAATCCCTAACTTTTTCCTGAATCGCCCTTTCGGGTTTTCAATTCACCAGGACACCCTTTTTTTTGCCTAAGGTGCCCTTTCGGGTTTTCAACTTAGCAGGGTTCTTTTTTTATTTATTTTTTATGAAAATTATTTTTTAACTACGTCAGTATTTATAGGAAGAGGGAAGTATTCTCCATCCATGGTTGTGAGCATCAACACTCCACCAGAGAAAACTTTTCTGACCATGAATGGTCCTTTATAAGTCGGAGCCCACTTGCCTATGGGATCCCCTTGGGGAAGAATTATCTTTTTTAGCACAAGGTCACCTGGCTTGTAACACTGAGGCTGTACTCTCTTGTTAAAATCCTTCCTCATCCTTTGTTGATATACCTGACCATGACATACATCCGTCAATCTCTTCCCATCGATGAGTTCTAACTGATCCAGCCGATTCTGTGCCCACTCACTTTCATCAAGCTCAACATCCTTCATGATCCTAAGAGAAGGAATTTCAACTTGTACATGAAACACTACTTCCATGTCGTAAACCAGAGAAAATGGGGTTGCCCCAATCGAAGTACGCACAGTGGTACGATAACCATGTAAAGCGAAAGGCATCATCTCATGCCAATCTTTATGGTTATCACCATCTTCTGTATAATTTTCTTAATGTTTTTATTGGCCGCTTCAACAGCTCCGTTCATCTTTGGTCGGTACGGGGAAGAGTTATGATGCTTGATTTTGAAAGACTCACAAAGCTCCTTCATCATCTTGTTATTCAAATTGGACCCATTATCGATAATCATATTTTCAGGCACTCCGTAACGATAGATAATATTGTGCTTAATGAACCAAGTTACCACCTTCTTGGTGACATTGGCATAGGATGCAACTTCAACCCATTTAGTAAAATAATTGGTGGCAACCAGAATGAAACGGTGTCCATTGGATGTAGTCGGTTCGATTTTACCGATCATATCGATTCCCCACATTGCAAAAAGCCAAGGGGAGGTTAATACATTCAGTGATACGAGCTACATATGCACCTTATCAACATAGACTTGACATTTGTGGCAAATCCGTGCATGATTGTAACAGTCCGTTTCCATGGCGGACCAATAATAACCAGCTCACAAAATCTTTTTGGCCATGGTATGTCCACTCGAGTGAGTCCCGAAGTCACCCTCGTGTATCTCTTTAATGATTCTAGCCGCTTCTCTTTTGTCAACGCATCTGAGCAGTAAACCATCATGATGCCTCTTATACAACACACCACCACTGAGAAAGAACTTGGCCGAAAATATTCTCAAGAACTTCTTATCTGTGACTAACGCCTCTTCAGGGTATTCTTGCGTTTCAAGATATCTTTTGACATCATGAAACCATGGTTTATCGTCTGATTCCAAATTGGCTTCAAAGAAAAAATTTGGCTCATCCAACCTTCTGATGGTAATGGAAGGTGCTTCGTTAGCCCACTTAACTTTGAACATGGAAGACAAAGTTTCCAGTGCATCAGCTAGATTGTTCTCTTCTCTGGAAATGTGTTCGAATGTAATCTCTTCGAAGTACATAATAAACCTCATAACATGCTCACGATAGGGAATCAGGTTCTGATGACGAGTCTCCCAATCTCCATTAATATGACTGATAACAAGATTGTAATCCCCGTAAACTTTCAAATATTTGATCTGCAAGTCGATTGTTGCTTCAATGCCATAAATGCAAGCTTCATATTCGGCCATATTGTTAGTACAATCGAAGAAAATACGAGTTGTGAAAGGAATGTGGAGTCCTTCAGGGGAAGTAATAATAACTATGATGCCATTGCCCATGGCATTGGAGGCATCGTCGAACACAAGCGTCCAACGCGATCCTGGCTCAGGTCCTTCATCTGGGCCTGGTATATTACAATCTCGAATATACACTATTTCCTCATCTGGAAAATCAAACTTCATTGGTTCATAATCGTCCATGGGCTGATGAGCAAGATGACCGGCCAACATACTACCTTTGATCGCCTTTTGCATAGTGTACTGGATATCATATTCAGTGAGTATCATCTTCCAACAGGCAACCCTACCAGACGCTTAATTTGATTGTAACTCGAAAAACCGTCCATGAAGGAAAACACTTTAGAGTGAGCAGTATTATCGACCAACACATCAATATGATGAAGAGGAAAATCATCCTTAGGGCTAGCCCTATTTAAATCCCTATAATCCATGCACATCCTGACCTTACCATCTTTCTTAGGCACAAGCACAATATTTGAAATCGATGGTGGATAATTGATGACTTTTAAGAAATTCGCATCCAACTGTTTATGAACTTCTTCTTTAATCTTCTTGGACATCTCAGGATGAGTTCTTCAGAGCTTTTGCTTGACAGGGGAGTAACCTTCTTTGAGCGGTAGTCGATGCACCACAATATCTGTATCCAAACCCGGCATGTCTTCATAAGACCAAGCGAAGATATCAGAATACTCACGGAGTAGCTCAATCAATCTGACCTTCATACTTTCCTCGAGATCGACCCCTATCTTAACCTCTCTTTTACCTCTTATGTGCCAATGTTCACCACCTCAATTGATTCTTGGTTCGGCTGGATAACCTTTTTCTTCTTGTTTTAACAACCTTGCTAATTCCTCAAGAAGATCACAATCCTCACATTCCTTCTCCTCAGCTTGATAGATTGGATTGTCAAAATCATAGTGAGCGATAGCAGAGTCGTTATCAATATAATCCATGGTGGAAGTGCATATGCATAAATGATATTTTGGGTGTTTTAGTGACAGTGTGTGAAAAGGGAAACATTGTCATTTAAAAAGAAAAGAAAAGAATGAAACAAATTTTTTGAAAGTAAACATGGTGGCCCTACACAAATGATTCACTACGTCTTGGGCAGAGTGCAGGAATCATGTCATGATAACAAAAGAAAACAAGAAAATTACTCCTAAGCGCTTGAAACTTGGATAACATCCACAGAAGTCCAATTGTTGAGCGCTTGGCCTGGAATGCTTGGACGGATCCAATCTTCAATATTGTATCCATCAACCCTATCGTCACCAATTGCATTGGTGCATCCTTCTTGAGTAGCATTAGGACGGGAGAATCGCACAGGAGTAGATAAACCAGAAGCTTTGGAAGTTGCACTTTGCTGACCTGGGATAAAACCAAGACTGAATTTGTTGAATTTTGGGGTAACATCCAGCACTCGACCCCAACCTTCAGGGTTGCCGTTCTCTCTTACCGCTTTATCATCCCTGAGAGAAGACATAACAATTTCCGGCTTCTTTTCCTGGGAAAATTAACCGCATGGATTGTCTCAAACGCTTGAAAAGGAGTCTCATGTATTTCACCTTCCACCTCAACATAGCAGAATGATGTCAAATGACTTACGATATACTCTTCCTCTCCACATACAATGATCACTTTTCCCTCTATAGGATACTTTAGCTTCTGGTGAAGAGTAGAGGTTACTGCCCCCGCCTTGTGAATCCACGCCCGCCCCAACAAACAACAATATGTTGGTTGTATGTCCATTACGAAGAAAGTAACATTGAAAGTGCGAGGACCCACCTTGATAGGTAATTCCACCTCCCCAAATACTTCTCTTCGAGACCCATCAAAGGCTTTTACCATCAAATCGCTAGGACGTAACTCCAGGTCGGAATAATCAATTTTCATTAATGCTGACTTGGGTAGTACATTCAAAGACGACCTTGTATCCAACAAAACTCGAGATAGAGTAGTGCCCCTGCACTCCATAGAAATATGTAATGCTTTTTTATGGTCTCGTCCTTCTGGAGGAAGATCAAAATCTATTAATCCCAGACCATTCCCAGCAGATATATTAGCACAAACATTCTCGAATTGATTAATTGTTATTTCATGTGGCACGAATGCATTCTTTAACAACTTCATCAAAGCATTTCTGTGAGGTTCTAATTAAATCAACAAAGACAAGATATACATCTTAGAAGGGGTATGGCTTAGATGATCAATTATGCTATAATCACTCTTCCTGATAATTCGCATCAACTCCTCAACTTCATCAGGAACCGAGGAAGTTTATGGCATTGGATCTGGCTGAGTCACATTGGCTGGTGTAACTCTTAGATTACCAATCATCACCTGTTGTTTTCCTTTTTCTCTTGCATAGGCATCTGCCACATCTTGTACATTGGAAGGACCAAACACTCTCCCGCTTCTAGTTATTCGACCTACGCCAGAGAAATTATGAACCTCCCATTCATTGTCTTCAACACCTAATTTCTTGGAAGGACCAGGATTTGCCTCTTGCTTCACCCCATGGTAATAAACATCAGCACCATAATGCCACGAGATGGCCTTCTCACTAGTATACGGCATGGGACCAGGTACCGTAATCATCAAAGGAGACGTCTTAGCTGGAATGCGCACGGGGGTGTAAGGAATAGATACCACAACCATGTCTTATTCAGTAACCTTTCGGTAACTTGGCTTTCTGTTGAATTGTAGGGAACCCTCCTCCAGAATGGAATTCACATCTTGCGTTAGCATTATAGTTAGGAGGAAGTCTTCCAGGGGGTGGTGGCATATTTCTCAAGCTGGTCAACTTCAAATTGAGAAAATGGTGGAATGCTTCAGTAGGGGATACTGGTAAGGGGTAAAATTTTCTCAAATGTCTTTTTTGTTGATTATTATACTGACGGGGAGCGTCTTGCTGTCTTTGTTGTTGGGGTACCGGATTCTGTCTCTGCTATGGAGGAGAATTAATAGGAAGAGACACAACATTGACATGTTGGTGTTGATGATCATCTCCTCTTCCTCCATGAGAATAAACCGCAGTCGTTTCGCCTTCCCTCTTCTTAGGGTAAGTATGGAATGGTTTCTTACCACCCCCTTATGAACCACTAGAACCACTGATTTGAATCTTCCCTAATTTCAAACCCACCTCAACTCTTTCACCAACCATAACCAAATCCTCAAATCCTGCTGAAGCACTTCCTATCATGTGATCATAAAACAGCCCTTGCAGGGTACTCATAAATATATCAATAAGTTCTCGTTCCATGAGTGGAGTTTGAGCCCTCGCAGCTAACTCACGCCACTTCTGAACGTATTCCTTGAAAGATTCTTTTGGTCCTTGTGACAAATTCTATAACTGGGTGAGATTAGGCGCCATATCCACATTGTACTGATAATGTTTGACAAAATCCTGAGCAAGATCGTTCCAGCAACGAATATGAGTTTTCTCTAACTTCATGTACCATTCCAGGGATTCCCTAGATAGGCTATCCTGGAAGAAATGAACCAAGAGCCCCTGATCATCAGTATGCACTGACATCTTCCGAAAATAAGCAGTTGCATGAGTAACGGGACATGATGAACCCTTGTGCTTTTTAAAGACCAGTGGTTTAAACTTTGTAGGATCCTTCACCCCAGATACTAGCCCAAAATCATTAGCATCCATACCAAGGACTCCTTTCCCTTCCACAACCTTCAAATGTTCTTCCAACAACGGATACCTCCTATCCTCGACCTGAAACTCTGGCTCAGAACACCGAACAGAAAGCTGATCTTCATCCTGATCACATTCATAATCCTGCCCCTGATAGTTTCTTATGCCGCCCTGATTATCTCTTCTATTCCCCATAAGATGAGGTCCTGGAGACGGAGGAAACTTCCCTATGTTGCGTACAAAAGGGTTTCTAGGTGGCCCGTGAAAATTCCAAATGGGCTGATCTTTCACATCCCCCAGTCCCACATAAATGTCCTGGTAAAGCCCTTGATTCCCACCATGCACTAGATAGCAGCGTTGATTATTGACAATGGCAACCAATTCCTCCTGTTGGAGATTCACATTGGCGATGACCTCCATGAACTGGGTCATTTGTGTAGCCATCTAGGCTTTCATTTCAGCGAGTTAAGCTTGGACTTGCTCCATCTGTCTTGGCCAATTTTTTCTGGTAGAATAGCGATGAGTAGTCGTCTTGAATTCTAAATAAGAAAAGAAGAATAATAAGAGTACCATCCTGAGATGACCTGTCATGTTATGAGATGTATGATATGCATGATATGTTTTGTTATTTCCAGGTTTTTTACAAGTTTTATCAATCATCAGGAATAACAACCAAGCACAAAAGACAAATAATAAAGATTATAGTGCAAAACTTCTTTTAAAACGTCAAAATACCGATTCTCAAAATCCACCGAATTTGTATAAGATAAAAAAAACCCCATCCAACAAGACTGGTGGTGATCGCTTAACAGAAAACGATAAAGAAAATCAAAGGGGTGAATCTCCCATCCCAACATGAAATAAAGGTCCCTTCTCCTGGAAATTCTCCTCACTCCACTCCTTGGTCTCTTGAAATAGTTGTCTTGTCCTTGGGCAGTCATGTTCTTCAACAAGGCTTTTAATCACCATATCCTTTCGGAATAGCTGTTCTTATAAGTACACACATTGCTTCAGAAAGTGATCACATTTTTTGCATTCTGGCAGAGAAATGGGTATATGTGGATACTCTAGCTCTTCTATCTGACATTGGAGCTTAGTGTTTTATTCCCTTACACGAGTCATCTGCTCTTCGTGCTTCTGATCTCTCAATATATCTTCATTGAGTTGCCTTTCCAATTCTTTAGCCCTCTTGCTATGACATGCTTTTAAATTTGCTTATGCTACTTGAAGACTCTTAACCTTTTGTTGACTTTTAAGAAGTTCCATATCCTGAATATTAGTTAAGCTGGACTTCTCAATCCTCGACCTCTTTGATTGTTCACATGATCCACGACCCTCTAGTATATAATCTTTCTCCCGATTTTCCCTCCAAAGTCATTTCTTTTCTTGTAGAGCAAAGGAAAGTTCAATATTCTTATCTTCCAGATCAGCTTGTAGCTTAATATTCTCAACTTTGGCGTTTTTGAGGCACACCATTGGTACAACTTCAGACTCTCCTGGCGCGGATTGCTTAGAAGATATCCTGCCATGAGAAAGGTGATCAACCACCTTTCCATAAGATGGGAAATTATCTATTAACGAATCATACACAGGTTGCGGGTACAATGGTTCTTCCCTCTTATAAAGCAATAACAACACCTTCACTCGACCCTGAATCCATCTTGAATAGGAGTCAAGAGCCGTACCTCCGCTTCTATCAATGATTGCTTTCCCTTTCTATGAATATGTTTCCAGGCGACTTTTACTCTTTCAAACATAGCAACATCCCCTCCTTTTCCGAAATAAACGGTTTCCCTCACCTCCCACTCAGTAGGTTCATTTGTCATTATGAATCCAAATTGGCTCCGTGCCAAAATGGGATTATAATTGATGCAACCTTTGTTTCCCATGAGTGGAACGTTAGGAAACTCACCATAACTCGTAATGAACCCCTTCAGAATTCCCATGCTGTGCCAAACAATGTCATAAGAAGTGAGTCCCATGATCCGTGGGGCCCAAAGAGACGTCTCAACAGTGTCAACAAATGGTCCCCTGGTGGGCATGTTCATCATGAACCATTTTTAAAGTAAAGTTGTACCGCATACCACATCCCCCTTCTTGCCATGCCTAGAATGAATAGTAAAGTAAGTGTCAGCCAATAATGTCGATACCGGATTGTCATTCATAAAGACACAAATTGCTTCCAAATCCACCACCTTTTCTGCCACAAGTAAGAGGACCAAACCATAAATTAGCATGGCTAATAACACATTGAAAGCCGTCCACTTTCCTCCTTCTGCAAATCCCTTGGATTTATTTATCAGATAATCCCGAGAAATACCATGTACGTCACATTTCTTGATCCAATTGCCTTCCACTTTGCTAACAGTCAAATAAATAGGTTTAGCGATAGCCAGGTAGTTGGGAATTTCAGGAACTTGAGCAAAAGGAATTTTGTCTATGATCTTTATATCAAGAATATATGCGTATTCTTCAAGAGTTGGTGCTAGCTGGTAATCTTGAAAATTAAAGTAACATAGTTGTGGATCATAGAACTGAAGAAGCACTCTTAATGCAAATTGTTTACCAATGGCAAAAAGTTCCCATACTGTTTCCTGAAAATGTTTTCATTCGGACCATTCACAAGGGCTCCCAACTCTCGCAATCGACCCCCATAAAACATAAACTGATAAACAACCTTCTTCCTAAGAGTTTCTGCACTCGTGCTCATGTTGTTATTTGTCCGGATTCCAATGACAACTTCTAAATACTCTGGAAATAACATGCATATGTGAATTAGACATACATACATTTTTCTTGCATTTTTTTTAGAAAATAAATATGCCATGAGGTGATGCAAACATATAAGAATCAAGGTATCTGCTGTGTTGTTCTGAATATACTGGGAAATGAAGATCCATAACTTTGTAAAATAACCAGTCATTCCTTTTTAGAAATCCAGTCACAAACAAAAAAAGAATCACCAACGATACCTGTAAGGATCAACATTCCCTCCCCGCTCACAGGTGCAAACTAGGTTAGGGTAAAGCAAGGGTAACTCAGAATCATGGGTACGCATGAAGCCACTATCGTTGAAACACTAATGTGAAACGATAGCACCCCGTTTGTAATCTCATCTGAGCATGGACGACATGACAGCACTAGCAAACCAGAGTCGACTAGCCGTTCATGTCCCACTCTATTCCTAAGGTTCCTATGGCTGTCACTTGGCCTGGGTATTGGGCCTTTTACTTATTGTAACACCCACCCAACATGACAGCAGAGCCAACACAACAGATAACCAAATATATAGAAAGCGGTAAAATGCATGCACAAACATATGCACACAGTATATATAAAGTTGGAAATAAATAAACACCCAAAGAAATAAACAAACAAGAGCTAGGATCGACTCCGGGATTGACCAATAATAGGTTAATCATTCCCCAGTGAATTCTCCAGCTGAAACTACCAGCCGAATCTTCATCTGATATAAAAATCAACGAAGTCGCCACCAAATGTATTTTATCCCGCCGAGAGGGGAAAGGTAAACATCAAGAAAACCTGAAGAGGGTGAAATCACGGTCTTGTGACCGAGAGATCGGGTAAGAGAGTCTGTTACACGAGGGGAAGGTATTAGCACCCCACACGCCCGTAGTACTCTATGGTATCCACTCTTGTTGTCTAATCTAATGGGTGCGTAGATCTATATCTAAAGTTTAATAACTAAAAGGAAATGCAAAGAGGGAATGCATGCAAAAGAAAAGAGAAAATAACATAGGGAAAATAAAAGTTATGCTCGCCTTGGCCCTACCCCAATGCCTACGTATCCCTTTTAAGGAATCAGAGCAGTCGTAGTTCGACTCATATATTTTGGTTGGTTTGTGTTTTTTAGTTAAGGAAATAAAAGCAACAGACAAAATGGCAAAACATCAGATAGAACAACAAAATTCCAATAATGATGATAGAATAGCAAAAATAGATGACAAGACATCGCATGGCAACACAAACTCAGATAAGACGGTAAAACACCAACATGATAGCAAAATATCAGACAAGATGATGAAACATTACACCTAACGATGATATTGAAAATCAATGCAGGATAACAAACATGTGTGATGGTGAAACACTGGCTAAAAGAATATGCGATGGCGAAACATCGGCTAAGAGATAGGAAGATAACATGGCAAAGATGGCGAAACATCGATAAACCAGAGAACAAAACATCACACCTAACAATGATATTGAGAATCAAGGTAGGATAACAAACATGTGCGATGGTGAAACATCAGCTAAGAGTTAGGAAGATAACATGGCAAAGATGGTGAAACATCAATAAACCAGAGAACAAAACATCACACCTAATAATGATATTGAAAATCAAGGTAGGATAACAAACATGTGAGATGACGAAACAACGACTAAAAGAATGTGCGATGGCGAAACATCAGCTAAGAGTTAGGAAGATAACATGGAAAAGATGGTGAAACATCAATACACCAGAGAACAAAACATCACACCTAACAATGTTATTTAGAATCAAGGTAGGATAACAAACATGTGCGATGGCGAAACACCAGCTAAAAGAATGTGCAATGGAGAAACATCGGCTAAAAGATAACAAAAAGTCATGGCAAGGATGGAAAAACATCAATATGACAAGATTTAAAACAAAATCCAAGAGGCGCATGAAGAGATAAGATTGGTTTATATTTTTTTAACCTTAAATAAGGGTTTAAGTTCATTAGAGGTATTTTATTATTTGCCAAGAAGAAGTTTTAGTTTTAGGATGCAAGAATGCAAAGGAAAAGAAAACAACTAAGGGAGACTATCCTAATCTCTAGCCCTAATGTTATCATATAATGATTCACCCTAAGGTTGAGGATGAAAGAGGAAAGTTTCTACCCTATGTTAGCATACTTGGATTCCTATCCTAAGGTCTAGCTCGAGGACTAACCCTACACGAGAAATCCTAAGGGAGCATGGTAAATACCAAACAAGTAAGCAAACAAGTGCTTAAACACGAGTAGCAAGCAAGGTACACATGCATAATCGCCTTAAACAAGTCTTTAAATAATCCAGAGGGACTCCTGACATATATCAACAACGGAGATCCCATCATGAAATAGAAAGCAATAAGGAGCGAAAATAGTAAAAGGGAAATAGTGTAATACCAAACGGATAACTATCTGTAGCAAAATGAGAAATAAAAAGAAACCCAGAGAACTTCAAGCAAGATAGCATCAGTAAACAAATCAAGTCAGAAATCTCGCCATCAAATATATGCATTGAGGCTCCAAATATGAACATATCCCACAGGTGAGGTATAACATTCATGACCACATATATATCCTGCAAAAGAATGACAAATATACAAAGCACAGGAATAGCATAAACACAACTGTGATACGGTGGGAGAACTGACTTGAGGTTTTGCGTTTGTGTTCGCACTTGTTCGGTTTAGCAAGAGTCGCCACCGACTTTTTATTTTATCCTAAAGGAAAGGTTAAAAAGCACAGGAAAAAACCTTTGAGATGTTTTCGTGGATTCAGGGGGTAGATTATGAAAAGGGAAGGTGCTAGCACCCTTTTCATCCATGGTTATCCATGGGCTCTTAGTTACTTGTTTTAGATCACTTGCCTTGATTTTCAATTGTGTGAAATGGTGCTTTGTGTGTGTGGTTTTGAAAATGTTTTGAAAAAGATGCCCTGTCTAGGCAACCATTGTAACAATTCTTTACTCGAATGTTTTACAAAGGTGTTTGTCTTTTTGAAAAGATGTTTCAATGTTTTTGAAAGTTGTTTTGAAAGTTGTGTTGTGGAGTGTGTTTTGAAAGTAGGCAAGTGTGTTTTGCAAGCTTGATCAAGTAACTAAGAGCTATCTACCCTAATTTACTCAAAGATCTTTCTTATGTTTTAACCCTTTTAACAGTGTTGTTTCACCATTGTATTTGGTGAACAACCTTGCGTTAGGATGTTAACGGGACGGGCGCGGGTCATCGTTTAGACCATGAAGGCAATAGTGCCAAGTGTCTTTGGCAATTTTTCTTGAGGGACTATGATCATTTTGCTTAGGCAACAAGATAGCGTCATCGAGGGACTATGATCATTTTGTTTGTTTTTTGTTGTTTTGCCAAGTACTTGACATGCAAACATGGCCCATTATTGAAGGCAACAAGTGGAGTAACCCTAGGGGTGCAAGTGTGATTGGTGTTGTCCATTTTCATGCTTTGTTATCTTTGAATTAGGTCAAACTATTTGTTATTTGATTTTTGCATACAAAACCCTAAGTCTATCATGGCATATTTAGAAAGCTTTAAAGTGCGGAATTTAAAGTCCTAAATTATTACAACACAATTATGGGATGGGGGGTACAAATGTTCAAATGGGGATATTTAGCAAGAAGTTAAAATCTAAACTATTACAATCCCAATTGAATATACAAAGATTAATTGTACAATAATTAAATAAAATACAATAAATATGCAAGATGCAAAAAATGATTTTTTATATGTATGTAAAAAGTATTTTTCATGTGACAAATAAACAAAAATAAAAAAAAAGTTAATTTTTGGGTATTTTTCATGTTTTAGGGAAAAACCCTAATTTTGTAAATAAAAGGTATTTATTATTTAATATATACAATGTTTATTAATTATATACAAAAAATAAATAAAAAGGAAGTATATTGTAAAAAAGTGATTTTTGAGGTCAAATATTAATAAAAATAAAAATGTATTATTTTGTATTTTTATCCTAAATATTCTAATAAATATATAAGTATTTATATTATTTACTAAATATATTAAATATATACAAAATAAAATATTTAATATTTACAAAAAAAAAAGTATATTTTTTAGAAAATATTTTCAAAGGATAAAATAAAATAAAATCAGAAAATAAAAATGTATTTGTATTATTTTTAGTATTTTAAATAAAAGTATATATATATTTATTTACATATGAAACTAAATGAAACAAAATAAATACCAAATAAAATAAAAAAAAAGTGAGGAAAATATTTTTAGTGTTTTTTCATGTTTGGATAAAAATATAAAATCAAAGTCAAAAAGAAAAAATTAAAAATGAAAAATATATCACATAATGGGCCAGGGGGGTGCAAATTGAAAAAAGGGGTGCAAAAAGTAGGACTGACTCAGGCCCATCCCAAGCCAGTCATCTTCAACCTCCAGACTTGTTTGAACATGAAAAACGCGCGTTTCCTAACTCCTGATTCCTGGACTTTCAAGCAAAACTCATAACACCAAAAATGTAGAGCATCAAGAGACGAGTCCAGACATATAAAAAACTTGACTTAACTCTAAGAAACGAGGGAGAATTTCTTCATCCCCAATTTCTGACCTAAGTTTTTTCTAATGTTCCGGTTCCAAATTCTCTTAACACACACAATATAAATGAAAAGTGAGGATATGGGTAGCTTCAGGGCCATGAGTAGAGCATGTTTCATTCATAAACCTAAGCCTAACTCTTCCTAGATTGAGAGATAGAAGTCCATGTTTTTACCTGTTCAGCTTGAATCGTGTACAGCAATGGAGGCACTTTCAATGCAATGTGAGGACTTGTACAACTTGCTTGAAGTTCAGGGATGCTTCTCCAATCTCTAGCTTGCTTTGAAACTGACTGAAACGAGCTATGGAAGTTCACCTGCAAAACTGAAAAATGAAAATGGCATATGGGGTTAGGAGTGTTACAGCTGGTGTTTAGGGCTTAGAACAGTTTCAAGGGATGGTATGGAATGTGTTTGCAAGGTTATTAGCCAAAGTGCACGAGTGGATTGAGTTGTGGACCTCAATTTGCAGCAGATGCCCTGTTTTTGCAAGAGGATGTTGTTTCTGTGTTTGAGGAGGTATTGGAGGTGGTTTGGTCGTGTTTCAGACTTGGTTTGATGTTTGGAAAGTGTTCAAGAAGTTTGTTTAGGCTTGTGTTGACAGGAGATGGAAGTTGGTATGTGTTTGCAAGATTTCTTCTATGTGAAGCAAGGAAATGTGAGTTTCTATACAAGCCTGTCCCAAGCCCTAAACTATGCTTCACTTCCTGTTCTTGATCAGAGTGAAATGTGTACACAATGCTAGCCCTCAAGATCTTGCCCATGCCTCTTGGATTTGTTTTTGACATAAAGCCATGCTTTACAAGAATGGATAAAGTGCTTTTTCTAAATATGGCTTAAATTTGTGTGTATTGTCCAAATGAATGAAATAACATCTTGGCACAAAGGATATGCATTTAATTATTGAGTAAGAAAGGGATTAGAGGCCTGTAATCTAGCTTGTACAAGCTGATTTCAAAAATGCAAAGTGTATGAACATGTAAATGGCTCATGAACAAAGTGACGTTTGCCCATATTGACAAATTCGATTCTCCCTAACCACAAGGGTGTTTGAGAAGTTCTTGGATAATTTGTAAAGCTTGGAATGTGTAATACAATCCATCTTTGTAATGCAAGTTGAAATTCCAAGTGGAAGCATGTGAAAAGTGGCCATGAAGTTGGGCAAAAATCCTGCCTAGAATAGGTCAAAATTTTTCTAAGTTAAGAATGTTTTGCACCCTTGTTCCAAAAATCATAACTTGAGATACAAGCTTCTTTTGAGGAAACTTTGTGAATCAAAGTTGTAAATTTTGCAAAGGACTATAACTTTCATGTTTTGAGTTTAGCTTGAATCCTTTTGCATCTTGAAGAAAAAATGGGACAAAGTTAGGAAAAAATTAGGAAATTTCATAACTTCTAAGTTATGAAATTTTCTCATTTTAAACCCTAATTTGTAATTTTTGGTTTCTTGATGAACAAGTTTCATAATTTGACATGTCTTGATGAAAAATGAATCTTGACACTTGATTTTGACCAAAAAGTCAAAGTTTGACTTTTCAGTATACAATCAAATTTTGATCAGTTGACTGGAAAATTCATCTGTCAATCTTGTGCATTTGGGATCTTTTGAACTTGTTGAACATGTCAAGAAAATGCCATTGAGTCCTTGAGTCCATATGTGATCTTGTTTTTGCCATTGGCTAGGTCAAACAGTCAAAAATTGCCTTTGTGCAGTCAAAACCCTAAAAATGACCATTTTGCCCTTTTGGTGATCTGATCAAATTTCTTGTGGATTTGTGATCCAAACTTGATCAAATGGTCAATATGAGTTAATAATGTTGATGTGGGTCAAAAATCATGAGGTTTGACTGTCAATTGACCACAGTTGACTTTTTCCCCCAATACAACTGATTTCTAGGTCAACTGTCCAATTGACTGGGCAAAGATTGGAATCAAGACTTGAAACTTGGTATGGATAAACTTGTGAGTCCAATATGAAGCATGAAAGTCACTTTGGGAATTTTAGGTCAAAACATCTTTGTGCAAACTCAAACCCTAATTTGGGTCAACAGTGCAAGGAGGAGTCTTGAGCAGAGCAAACCCTAGCCTGATCTTGAGCTCTAAGGGTCTTGTGGTGAGAAAATATTGATGAAATGGGAAGGCAAATTTTGGGGTACAACAGTTGCCCCTGTTCAATCTTCTTAGACCTGAGGATGTAGATTGGCTTGCGTGCCTTTCGTGATCCGAAGGTGGAAGATGATTGAACACTAAAGTGCCCAGAAATTTGCACTCGCATGCTGGAGTATCAGCAATGTGATGTCGGGAATGGGCTTATAGATGCCATTTGGAGAGATGATGGAGAGGAGGATGGGCTTATAGATGCCATCTGGAGACGTGACAGAACCTTGTCGGGAATGGGCTTATAGATGCCATTTGGAAGTGTTGATCGCGTAAGAGATTCCTTAGCGAGAACTTGTGGACTTTGAGAAATAAAGACGGTTTCCTGGCTTGCTACAGCTGTTGACCTTCAAACTCTTCATGCAGATATGCCCTGGCTAGGTACAGGTATCGAATCTACAATCAAACGCTCACAGATATGCCCTGGCTAGGTACAGGAATCGAATCCGGAACTTCAAAAGGTTGCTTACAGACGTGCCCTGGATGGATACAGGTATTGAATCTCTAAACTATTCATGCATATATGCCCTGGCTAGATACAGGTGTCGAATCCACAATCAAGTACCCACAGATATGCCCTGGCTGGATACAGGAATCAAATCTGGAATTGATCGTCTTCAGATATGCCCTGGCTGGATACAGGAATCGAACCTGGAAACGGTCGTCTACAGATATGCCCTGGCTAGATATAGGAATCGAATCTGGAATTGTGACAGTTGATAGTAATCATCTTTGGATTGCCCTTTTCTTGAAAAGGTAAGAACGTTAGTTGTATGCAATGTCATGATGATGTCATGATGTTCTCAAAAATAAATGAGATCGTGTGATATGATGCGTATATGCATGCGTCATGGTGTATGATAATGTGATGAATGTATTTTTGTCTAGGAAAATAAATCCTTGACGACTGCCGGGAGTTTGTGGAATCCTGGGCTGATGTTGAAGAGTGGAGTTCTTTGTTTCCGCTGGGGATGATGGTTGAAAGAATAAACCGGTAGGAGAAGATGACTCCGTTGGGGAATAAACTTGTTGGAGAGATTACTCTGCGGGGAACTACTCTGTGGGAAGAGATACTTCACTGAGGTTTTGATGAGAGCTCCGCTGGGGATTCCACTGATATGTTATGTTGGGGAATTTGATGAACTCCGCTGGGGATAAGAAGAACTTCGCCGAGGACGAACTTTCCGTGGTAATTAGCTGAGGATAACCCAGTTATACCCTGGTGGGGAAATAACCTTTGAATAAAGTCAGGGAGATGCGTTCGTACTCTGCGGGGAATAAGCCTCCAGAATCTACTGGGGATAAGCTTTCAGAATCTACTAGGGAGAATGATTCAACTTTCCTGGGGAAACTTTCTCAGACTGTACTGGGGGAATGGTTCCACTGGGGTGTCTGTATTCCGCCGGGGAACAAATCTTATATTAAGACTGCCGGGGATGCTTGCTGAGGAATGTCTATACTTCGTTGGGGGATGTTGAGATCTTCTGGGGATACCCAACTTCCTTAAGGTTGACAGTAGACTAACTCTGCTTGGGGAGAGTACCGCTGACTTGCTGGAGATACTGTGCCTTTTTAGGGCTGATGGGGGACCAACTCTGCCTGAGGAGAGTATTGCTGAATCTTGTCTTACTCTATGGGGAGTGAAGGTATTTAGGTCAAATTCTTCAGCTGAACTTACCTTGGTACCTCGGTGGACAGAGCAACTAGATCGCTTAGACAATTCTAAATTGCCCCTGTTTCTGATGTCATCTGTAATTAGTCCTTTGTTTCGTATGCAAATATTCATGATTAGAAATTAATGTCAAATGCATATATCAAAAATGAACATTGGATGTTCTTTGCAAAACAAGACGGGGAAAGGAAAAACGAATGGGTAATTTGTCTGAAAAAATTGAACTTGTATTGATTTTTGAATTTGCCTGAAAATAGGCATTTTTGTACAAGAGGCTGACGTCCTAGTAAGAGAACGCCGCCAAGCAAAATAGAGTTTATACAATTTTGTGAAAAGGAAACAAAACAGCTATGTGAAAAATAATCCCACTGGGTTCCAACTCTGCTATCGCCTTTATATCTTTAAGCGTCTCATCACTTTGCTGCTTAGTTGAAGATGAAGCTGATTGATTGATGCCATCTGAGTCCGATAGTTGATACCAAATTCTGGATGCAAGGTGATCCAATGAGACATATTATTACGCCTTATCCCTAACTTTTGCCTGGACCGCCCTTTCGGGTTTTCAGTCCACCGGGATACCCATTTTTGCCCAAGCCGCCTTTTCAGGTTTTCGACTTGCCGGATGTACAGATTTTTTTTATTTTCATCCCTTATTTTTGCCCGAACCCTTTTGGTTCGCCGGGAAGCCCTTATTTTTGCCTAGGTGTGTCAACCTAGCGGGTCTTTGATCATGCGTAGTATCTTTTTACTATGTCTGCATTGGCGGGGTGAGGAAGGTCGTTACCATCCATGGTGGTTAGAATCATAGCTCCTCCCGAGAAGATATGTTTAACCACAAATGGCCCTTCGTACGTAGGGGTCCATTTTCCCCTGGGATCACTTTGAGGAAGAATGACGCGCTTGATTACCAGGTCTCCGACTTGATACTCTTGTCGTCTGACTTTCTTGTTAAATGCCCTGATCATCCTTTTTTGGTATGTTTGACCATGACAAATAGCAGTAAGTCTCTTTTCGTCAATTAGGTTTAATTGATCAAGCCGAGTCTGGACCCAGTCATCTTTGCTCAAACCTGCATCCTTCATTATCCGGAGAGAGGGTATCTGGACTTCAATAGGCAAGACTGCCTCCATGCCATAGACCAAGGAAAAGGGAGTTGGCCCTGTTGACGTCCGTGCTGAGGTACGGTACCCATGAAGAGCAAACGACAACATTTCGTGCCAATCTTTGTAGGTCACTGTCATCTTCTGCACAATCTTCTTGATGTTCTTATTAGCCGCTTCGACATCTCCATTCATCTTCGAACGGTAGGGAGAAGAGTTGTGGTGATGTATCTTGAATTGCTCGCAGAGCTCAGTGATCATCTTATTGTTAAGATTGGTACCATTGTCCGTAATGATCCTTTCTGGTACACCGTATCGACAGATCAGGTTGTGCCGAATGAACCGTGCCATGAAATTCTTGGTCACGGTAGCATAGGAAGCTGCTTCAACCCATTTTGTGAAATAATCAATCGCTACCAAGATGAAACGATGCTCGTTGGATACCGTAGGTCTGATTTCGCCGATCATATCGATGCCCCACATTGCAAAAGGCCAAGGTGCTGTCAAGACGTTTAGAGGAACCAGAGCAATGTGCACCTTATCAGCATAGATCTGGCATTTATGACAAGTTCGAGAATGCTGATAACAGTCGGCTTCCATTGTGGACCAGAAGTATCCTGCCCGAAGGATTTTCTTTGCCATGGTATGTCCACTAGAATGTGTTCCGAAGGTACCTTCATGTAGCTCTGCCATGATCCTTTCTGCTTCAGTCTTATCCACACACCGCAGTAAGGTTGAATCATGGTTTCGCTTGTAGAGAATTCCATTGCTGAGGAAGAACTTTGCCGCAAACTTTCTCAGGAACTTCTTGTCATTAACAGATGCGCCTTCGGGATATTCTTGGGCTTCAAGGTACCTCTTCACTTCATGATACCAAGGTTTTTCAGCTACCTCTTCAGCCTCAAGATCACAGCAATATGCAGGTTCATCCAACTTCCAAATGATGATCCGGGGAGCCTCGTTGTCCCATTTGACTTGAACATAGAAGACATCGTAGCTAGCGCATCCGCCAACTGATTCTCCTCTCTTGGGAAGTGTTCAAAAGTTATCTCCTCGAAATGGGGGATCAACGTCAGCACATACTCTTTGTAAGGAATAAGGTTTAGGTGTTTCGTATCCCACTCGCCTTTGATCTGATTGATCACGAGAGCGGAATCTCTAAAGACACTCAGAAACTTGATCCTTAAGTCAATTGCAGCTTGAAGACCCATGATACATGCTTCATACTCCGCCATGTTATTGGTGCAGTTGAAACATAGCCGGGCAGTGAGTGGAGTATGAGTGCCTTTAGGGGATATGATCACAGCGCCGATGCCATTTCCCAAAGCGTTCGAGGCTCCGTCAAAGTGCATAGACCATCGGGATCCTTCCTCAGGTCCTTCATCCGGTCCAGGTACTTCACAATCAGTCACTACCATGATATCCTCGTCTGGAAATTCAAAGTTCATCGACTGGTAATCGTCCACTGCCTGGTGTGCCAAATGGTCTGCCAATACACTTCCCTTGATTGCTTTCTGAGTCGTGTACTGGATGTCGTATTCTGTCAAGATCATCTGCCATCTTGCTATTCTTCCGGACAAGGCAGGCTTTTCGAATATGTACTTGATTGGATCCATTTTTGAAATCAACAGAGTAGTGTGAGTCAACATATACTGTCTCAGCCGGCGAGCAACCCATACCAAAGCGCAGCAAGTTTTCTCGAGCAGTGAGTACCGGGTCTCACAGTCGGTAAACTTTTTGCTAAGGTAATAAATAGCGTGTGATAACACGAAATTGTATCATTTATTTTCCATGAAATTTACCCGTTCTGTATTATTTTGACCCGATTAACTCCCGAATATTTCGAGTTTGTCATTACTTTTTGCAGGTATTCATAACTCAGCTCAAAACAGAAGAAAACATGAAACAATGCAAGAAAGCATCAAAAGAATAGAAGAAAAAGATAAATCTATCAAGAATTACAGATTTTGTAGCTGTGACGGTCGTAACACATCTGCCACGACCGTAAGCCATCATGAAGCGTGTTACGACCGTAACACATCTGCCACGACCGTAACACGGAGAAACACCAAACCTGCTCGTAACGCCTCAGTGACGACCGTAATGCGCATACCAGTTATTTGAAAGTGCAGATCGTGGCAAAGCAAAACAGAAGGAGTTTTCAAACTCCTGATTTCTCTCCAGCCAACTACCCACGTTCCTACATTTATGGAGATTTTTAAGGAAAGCTTCGTGACAAGTCTTCAAGCCAACTGCCAAATTCATTCCTCTATAAATACCTCAACATTCAACGTTAGAGGGACATAGCATTTTACAGTTTACTTGTGCAGAAGCTCTGCCGAAATCAAAACCATTATTCCTTCAGTTGTTATTTTTCTGCATTCGTTTATTTCCGTTCTTTTAATTTCATTGCCCAAATTATAATTTCCAACATCAGGAAATTATTATTATAGTTTAGGATTTATTATTCAAGCCTCAGAATTTGTCATATTACCGATACCAAGTCCGAGTTTCCGATTTGTGGAAGAGGGATTGAAGTATTGGCTTTATTTTCAGGTTTCTATTTTGCAATTGTATTACATACCTTTTAATTAATTAATGCATGTTTAATTTATTATTTATAATGTCCAATCTATATTTGTTTGTTTTTATTTCCAGTACTTTCATTATAATTTCCATGGCTAGCTAAACCTTTAGCGTCGGTATGGGATAGTAAGAGACATTAGGCATCTGATCAAACTTAGGCTAAAACTTTAATCAACTTAACTCTGGTTATAACTTTTTATGCTTAAAAATAAAACCTTTGTTACGAAAGTAAGAAGAGTAAATAGGTTAGATCGAGACCACGAAAGTGTGAGGTTTTTAACCGGATAGCTAAAGTTAGGCATTTGATTTAAATACAGTGAAAGTGATTTAAACCAAATTAGAATTAATTAAGTTTCCAAAAAATACTTCTAAACACTTATAGGATAGCGAAAGAAGGTATAGGGCTTTAGACGTATAATCCGAGATAAGACCATGAAAGTGTGAGTTGAGGATTTTTAAACTGATTAATTCTACAGATAAACCAAGTTGACCATCCCTATATGCCTAGGTCCGATTAGATCCTTTAGGTCGACTCTATTGCATACCGACTATTTCATTTTATAATTACTTTAAAATCAATTAGTTTACCTTCCTTAACCTTCCCAAAACCAAACGTGACAATTTCCGCCTTAGCTAAACTAGCATTACTTTCCCGCACTAGAGTGATTACAAAGTCCCTGTGGATTCGACAATCTTTTATTACTACCGCGATAGGCTGTGCACTTGCAGTTAAGATACCGTTAGACATTAGGTCGATCGCAGACACATCAAGTTTTTGGCGCCGTTGCCGGGGACTTTAGTTTAGTCACTAGTGTAATCTGAAAACAACGATGTCTAGACCAAGGCAACTTTTTATATTTCCCTCTGTTGTATGCCAAACACTCGTTCTCAAAACGAGTCTTTGCATCTACGAATCTTGTCCCAATTACTATGTATCACCCAAATTATTTCTACAACCCCCACTCTGAGTATTTCGAGGAATCACAAGAATCCCATAAATCCGACCTCGAAATACTATTGGAGAATTTCAATGCATCACAGACTCATTCTCACCCGAATTACCTTTCCAACCACCAATCCCAATTTTTTGAGGAATCGCAAGAATATTATTATTCCAACCAAACTTATCCTCAACCAAATTTCCCCTACAATCACTACACCCAATATTTCGAGGAGACGCAAGTATCCTATAAATCCGACCTCGAAATATTAATGGAAGATTTTAATGAAATATCAATGATGACAAAGCGCTTTACAGAAACACAAAATGCGACTCTAACTCAATTTGAAGAATCAGAAGAATCGCATGATTTCAACTTTGAAACATCAATGGAGGATTCCGATGCGATGCCAACTCACTCTAGGTTAGAATCTCTGATGGAGCACTTTGTAGAGACACAAACTGTCCAGAACGAAGAGTTTAGAAAACAAAGTCTTCAAAACAGTGAAACCCTTCGGCAACTGACCACTATGGTTGACTCGCTCGCGACCCACAACATAGCCTTAGAGACCCAAATCTCCCAGCTTGAACAAAACCCTCTAGGACCCTTCCCTGAGGAAAAATTGGATGTTGTAACAACCATTAGTGAAAAACAAGTTGAAAATCTTGAGGAGAGAGATAATGAGGTTGAGGAGGGTGATGATGTGGATGAGGAGAGTTAAGACGAGGAAAGAGTAAAGATTAAGAAAAATCCTCCAACACCATCTAAAAGGGAGGTTGTAGAAGAGGTAGAAAAGGGAGCATCTATTGTTGTTCCTCATCCATATACCCCACTAATTCCTTTCTCAAAAAGTTTTATGGAAGCTCAGATAGACTCCCAATCTAAGACATATGTGGAGGTATTGGAAAATATCCACACTAATGCACCCTTGTTGGAAGTCTCGCGTAAAAAGAGAAAATTAGAGGACCGTGAAACTAGGGATATAATTACTGTTAAGAAGGCAAGGTTAACCTTTGAGGTGGTGGATGAAATCACTAACCCCAAACTTGAAAAGTTGATACTTAGGATAGATCCAGAACCACCACCACAAGTTCAGAAGAATGAACCACCCCACAGAAGAAAGAAAAGAAAAGGTGAGGGATATGTGAGATGGCTTGATAAGTGGCCATGGAAAATGACAACTACTAAAAGTTCAACCGAGGAGTCATCCTCAAAAGAACCACCATGAGTGCTTGCACTCCTGTTTGTCAGGCTTTTGACATTAAAAACAGCGTTGAGTGGGAGGCAACCCACCTATTTGTTAACTGCTAGTTATTATTCTTTTCATTTTTTCATTTATTTCTATTTAAAGTTTCATTTTCATTTCCTTTCTTATGTTATAATTTTCATGAAAACTGCTGCTAATTTCAAAAATAATTTTACTTGCCACAGGATTTCTGAAAAGTTTTTGTTTCTTTTTCACCTTCTCTTCTCACTAGTTTCCCTAACAATACCCATGGAAGCAAAGCAACATAATTTCTTAGATACCACCTTTAGGGGTATAAACCAGAAAAGAAAATTCGAGGAATTGTCTAAAAGAAACATTGGCATAACACTTTATCATGATGAACCAACTATGAAAGCCCTAGGTATATTAGATAGTGTTATGTACTTGTTTAACCAGTTGGGGTGGGAAAAAGCCCTTATTAAGACTAGGTTTGCTACCTACCGTGAGCTCACTTTCGAATTCCTAAGCTTCCTAGTCCATTTACCAGAACACGGGAAAGGAACCCGTAAAGGATTCATAAGTTTCCGTCTCTTCGGCATTAATTTTGTTTACAATCATAAGGACTTAGCTGACTTGTTAGGATTTCCTAGCGGCCCTTTTGCCTTTTCCACTACCCAGGTTGAGCTAATGGACATTGAGCTAGACTACTTTTGGGGCACCTTGACTGGTAATTATCACCCCGACCCGGATAATATGGATAACGATGAAATTCATAACCCTGCTATCCGCTATTTCCATAAGATGCTAGCCCATACTGTATTTGGGAAAGAGGAGAACCAGACTGCCGTGTCCAAAGACGAGATATTTTTACTGTATTGTATGCACCAAGGCCACCCTGTTAATGCCGTACCCTTCCTGATGCAAAATTTTTACCGCATTATAGATAACCCTGATGAACCAATCATCATAGGTGGCCTGGTCACAATGATTGCACATGCCCTCGGCCTAAGACACCAGCTGAATAGGTGCCCGCATTTTGGTACGATCCGTCCCATGAATCTTGCTTTTTGCTTTAACTGCCGAATGATTACAAACCATGCTTACCCACCTTATGACTATCTGATAAGAGATGAAGTTGTGAACTTATTTACCCTTACGAACCATGACAAAGTGAGCGTCCACAACCGTGACAACTGGCTCTATGAGCTAAACCCGCCCGACCAACCTCCTACACCTGAGACACCGCAAGATTACCAAATCTTTGATGATATTATGTCCGATATGGGTGACCCGGAGACTCCTCCTGGTTATTACGAAAATGTCAACATGGCGGAAGCCCATGCAGCCCCTGAAACAACAACTAAGGATTATACTGATAACCTTAACAAAATTGCCACCACGCTTAATACTTACCAGACTAATATTAATGGCTTAAAAGATGAGATAAAAAGCATGCGTCTGGAAATAATGGGATTAACCGACATAATAGTGGAGCAGTTTTATCATATCCATAATTCACTCGAAGAAATTAAAGCGAAGCTTGGATGAAGTCACGAATGGCAGGTGCAGTTTTTATATTTCATTTTGTTTTGTTTTTGGGAAGTTTCCAATTCCTGCACACTTTCAGTTTCGTTTAAATTCAGAACAATTTTATCTTTATGTAATTTTTGAGTTTATGTTGTTGAACATGCAGTTTTACGAAATAATTCGTTTCAGTTGTTTAATTACTGGTTTGCTAGATTCGCTCCATTCTACTTTGTTTCTAGGTACTTTCAATTTTTTGTTAAATTACTGCATTCCAAATTACAATCATTATGCTGCTTACAATGTTTTATGGTTTTCTACTCTATTGTGAATTATATATATTGGATTATATGTTGAATAAATTAATGTTGTGTTTATGTTGGAATGCCTGAGATGTTCTTCCTGCTATAAAAATATATACTCTGTGTAATTGTGTTCTGTTCTGTAAAAAATTTGCAACATTTGTAGCTGCCACGATCGTAATCCATCCCCCCACGACCGTCACGCGCCTTTTAGCGCATTACGCTCGTCAGCTTGGTGTTACGACCGTAACACGGGCTACATCAGTAACCATGTTATCAGAACGTTCCCTTTTCTTCTTCCCTCAACCTTTCTCTCTTCTTCTTCCATAACTCCCCAACCATCCCACTTCCTCCATTAACTACCCATTAACCCCATTCAACCCACAACTAATCCCTATCAATTTTCAAACTTCCCACTATCTCCTTCCTATATATATACATCCATTACCCGTATCATCTTCTCATTCTCTCATTCACCAACCACAACCATTCTCACTCAAACACTCTTGCATGCAAATGGCGAACAATCTCCAACCCATTCCTGGCATTACCCTACGCGATGGCGAAGCAGGTGAAACTCAGCGCACGCGGTTCCTGAAGTTCCAACGCCGAGGCATCCATCCCACGAGGTTCGTCGACATTGACTGCCTCCGAGACCTCGGGTTACTTGAAAGTGTCCAAAACCTCCTACAGAATGTCAACCTTTGGACCCTGTGTAGCCAGCCCCAACCAATGTACGAGAATCTCACCCTTGAGTTCCTCAGTTCATTTTGCTACATCACTCCAAATGGCCCAAGAAATCAACTTACCGGTGTGGTAAGGTTCCGCATTTTCAGCACCGAATACGATTTCTCTCAGAATGCATTCAGTCGCCTACTAGACTTCTGTACTGATGAAGGCGCTCACCTACGTGTGCCTGACACCTTTTATGAGGAATCCTTCAACCTTTGGCATAGCTTGACCAATAATCGGGCTAACTCATACGACCACCTCAATGCTACGCAAATCCACAACCCCGCTGTTATACCCCAAAATTTGCCCTCCCATATTCTCCAAGAAATTGCCAAGTCCAGCTGCAAAATTCTCCAAGGATTGCACAGTGTAAGAACCTCATGAACAGTCAAAATTAGGGTTTTTATTCTGATCAAGAAAATGAAGTTTCCAAAGGTCCAATCAAGTCTCACATGCCTACAAATATGGTCAAGTATCCTCATATCAAGTTTCAAGACTTTCAGCACAAAATTGCACAGTCAAAACCCTAATTGCACTACAGTCAACTATAGGGGCAAAATGGTCATTTGACAGTCAAAAGTTCAAATTTTTGGTCAACATCTCATTTTGAAGCCACAAACATCATTTGATCAATGCTTGATCATGATTCTCAAAGCTTGGCTAAAAAATCATCAAGATGCAAAAGTTTCCTTATTTGGACAGCTGAAAAAGTCAACTGTAAATTGACCAGGGCATAACTTTCACATGGATTATCAGAAAAATTCCATCCAAAGCTCATTTTGAAGAGAAAGACATTTCCTACAACTCATCTTCATACTTCAAGTCCAAGAAATGCTCTCACAAAAAGTTATCAATTTCAACATTATAGGTCATTTTCAAAAGTCAACAAAAAGGGACTTTAAGTCAAAGGCCATAACTTGAGATTGGTAAATCAAAATGACATGGGACCAAAGGCATTGGTTAGAGGACTCAAAGACCTTTCCAAAATGTCCAAGAACATGAGAAAAGCTTAAAAATTGAGCAAGTTATGCCTTGTGGAAGTTGGGAAATTTTTGGATATTTTGAAAAGTCAACATTGATTCAAATGACCTAAAATTGCTAATGGGCCCATTTTTCTTCCATAATTCATCATCCATGGCATGTGCACGACCACTTGGCCCAAATGGAAGTATTTCTTCATTTTTTATTTATTTATTTGAATTTTTATTAATAATAATTCACTTAAATCAAATTAAATACATGAAAAATATTTAACCTAAGTTTACAATCTTTTTGTGCATGAAATCTACTCAATAATTCGTGTACAATTAAATAGGGAAAGATTTGGATTGATTGGATCATGATTGGTACAAAATTGCATGAAAAAGATTGAAAAAATAATGATTGAAAATCAAATCTCATAAACCATGAATACAAGAGATTTTGATCAAGTTTGTTGACGTAATTGGTTCATTACATAAGCCTGAACACAAACCTAATCCTAGAGACCATTAAGCTGCACTAGAAACCATTCATCAAACTTGGAATTTTGGCAAATAAATGCAAAACTGAAAAACACTTTTGCAGGGGATTCAAGGCATAATAGCTATTCAAACATCTTCCTGGAGGTTCACTGAACGATTTCCAATCAAAATCATTCATCAAAACTCAAAGAATTGGTAACACGAATAGGCCCTGTACAGAGAAAATCTCATAATCTTGCATCTCGATTCATGCACTTTTAATAAGTTTTGATGCTTGATTCATACTCCTTATGCAATTCTGAAGCTAACCCATATGTTTGATTGTATTTTTATGCCTTATACGCAAAGATGCCATTATTGTTTTCTAGGGTTTACAGGACTTGGAATTAGGGGTTTTTGAATGAGGAAAAATTAGAACCCCTGAGTACCACCATTGACACAAGCGCGTTTGGACGAAGAAGACGGCACCCTCGCGCTCAATTTATGAGCGTCACAGGGCTAGTCGCTATTTTCCCAAAACCGGCCTAAGAGAACACCATGAAAACCGTTGCCTGTTTCTTTTGTATTTTCAGGAAAACGAAATCCAACGAAGAAGATGATATCGTGGCTACCAATGATTGGTTGGTTTGAAACTGCGCGCGAAAAGCAGCACTAACGCGTTGTCTTGTTTTATTATATTCATTGTTTATTTAACTTACAGATAAACACAATAGCTCCACTGGCGAAGCGTTTGACTGGTAACACCTAGGACCTGGGTTCGATCCCAGGTCCCCACCCTTTCATATTATTTTTATTTCAAACGTTATCATATGCAGTTCAAGCCTTAAGGAGTACCATACATCTCCCAAATCCAACGTCCACGCGTCCAGCTTCATCAGATCAAAGGCCATGGATTGGAGAACACAATGCGCCCTAGTCAACGCGTGTACACGCGTCCTGAAAAGTCAAAGAGGCCAGCAAGGTTAATGGGCCAGATTTCTAAAGATTCACCTCCACATTAAGGGGCAGACCCCCTAGGTTTGCAATTCTTTTCACTTTCTTTATTTTTTATTTATTTTCTATTTCCTTTTAAATTGTTGTTTTCTTAATTAATTTAATATTTTTTAATATATAAAAAACATCATAAAAAAAATCAAAAAAGAAAAAATAATAAATATTTTTTATTTTAATATTTCTTGTAAATAAATTTGCATGTAAATTAATTAGTTTTAAATTAGGGTTTAATTTAATATTTTCGTAATAAAATCTAAAAAACATAGAATTAGGTTTAATTAATTTTCATCCTTTTATTTTTCTTTCATGGTAATCAAATATTTAATATTATTTATTTTATTTATTTTTATAATTAAATTTGTATATAAAAATTAGGGTTAATTTAGGTTAAAATTCAATGTTTTCTTAATAAATTAAAAGCCACTAGAATTAGGGTTAGTATTTATTTTAATTAATTCTTTTTTTAAAATCCTAAAAACTAAAAAATGTCAAAAACATCTCCTTTTCTTTTTAATTAATTAATTCCATGTAATTTTAATTTTGCAAAAAGGGTCCAACGCCCTCGTTTCGATTTAATTCTTATTCGCATATTTATTTTATTTCTTTATAATATTTATGTATCTCTCCCAAGGCCATGTAACATTTTAATTCTTTATTTTTTACTTTTATTATTTTCTGTCAAATCGGGTCCTGGTTTAATTTTGGCGATGTGGACCCGCGCCTTTTGTAAATAGCTTAGAATTTTTACTTTCCCGCAATATTTTTAACTGTTAACAAATGGCATGAAAGAATGTATGGACAAAAATAAAAACAAGCGTAGAACACCAATAACATGACAAGATAAATGCAAATGAAAACGACACACAAATCGCACACACCACCCCTAGGGTACGCCTCACTGTTGCCTTGCCTCGAAAGGTGATCGTCGAGTAGAGGATGTCTTAGTAAGTCCTCATGATCCGGGAACCTGGCATGAGGGTAGCTTCTAAGGTGTCTTCCCATTGCTCTGGTGATCACCATGTCCCGAACCTCGAATTGACCCGAACACCTCCAACGGTGGTGCTACCTACCTCTCAATGGTGGGATGACACTACTTTAAAGGACATTTACACAGACGAATTCCTTAGGGTAGGTAGGTTCTCGTGGTTACTTGCTCTAAATTCAAACAAATCAAAAAAAATACTTTTCACACCAACACATTTTCAAAAGCTTTCGAAAGCAAATTTTCAAACACTCTTGAGGACCGATACAAGAGTCGAACTGGAATTTTCAAAGAAACTTTTTTTAAAACCCACAATTGAAAAGCAAACAAACCAAAACACAAATGAGCAAGTATCTAAGAGCCCATGGATAACCATGGATAGAAAGGGTGCTAACACCTTCCCTTTCTATAACCTACCTCCCGAACCGAGAGCAATCTCTATAAGGAATTTTTCTGTGCTTTTGTCCTTTCCATTTGGAGAAAATAAAAGACGGTGGCGACTCTTGCTTCCGCGACATTTCGCGAACCAGCGTTAAACAGTCAGTTCCAGATCCACCGATCACAAAACTGGCGACTCTGCTGGGGATTCTTATAAAGTGAGGTGTACCTTAGGGTTAGTTTATAACTGTGTTTTCAATTGTATTGATTTGTGTGCTTTAAATTGTGGGTTGCTTGGGAGTTCTATAGATCCTAACCCGGATCTGGGGGATACCTTCTTAGAAAGTAGCAACAAGGCTGTGAGGGAACTGTGCGGGGTATACTGACATGGTTGAAACAGTCTGCTATGTTGATGTGGCACTTTGGTGTGTACCAGTAACCCTTGAGTTCAGTCAAGAAGAGTACGGGGCCTCCGCGTGGTGTCGTGAAGCATCAACAGACCTTAGGAACCTTAATTGAACAATCTTGGCCTCTTTAGGGTAGTGAGATAACTGACTTTGGTGCAGTCCGAGGTTGGTTGATACTCAATACTACACTCAATTGAGGGTTGCTTTCCTGGAATACTTCGGTCGCCAGTTCAGTGGCTAAATCGAAACGATGAACAATGAAAGCAATCTCGTGATATTGGGAACCTTAGAACCCGGTTACTTTGATAGGACAGGTTGAACCCACCAACTTCGAGAGGGTACTACCCAGACCCCATGCTGGCCTTAAACCTTAAGGGCTTGTCTTGTGTGCCTTACATGTTTGTCTTTGTAAATATCTGTGGTGTGTTTAATCATAGCATCATGACATCATCCAGCATCATATGCATTGACTAACCATTTCAGGGGTTCGAATTTTCATCTTTGTTCTTGTTTTGTAGGACATGGAAACTGTTCGTAGAAAGACAATTCAAATTAGTCTTGTAAGGGTCCCTCCTCAACTTAAGGAGCTTATATCCAGGATTCCTGAGAACTCTTCATTCAGTGAAAGACATGGAAGCCTCATCAGCTTGGTCAACACCAACATTGAGGAAGATATGATCAAGGTCCTGTTCCAATTCTTTGACCCTCTGCATCACTGTTTCACCTTCTTGGATTATCAGTTGGTACCTACATTGGAGGAGTTCTCCCGGCTCCTGAAGATCCCTATCCTTGATCAGCTACCCTACAACGGTACAAAAAAGGAACCCAAGCTTGAAGAGATTGCTAAAGCCTTGCACCTACAGTCAAATGACCTCAAGGGACATTGGGAAGTTAGAAGTGGTATCAAAGGGTTCTTAGCCAGGTTTCTGTTTGAAAAGGCCCATGAATGTTGGAACTCCCTTGACTTGCAAGCTTTTGAAGAGGTTGTGGCCCTCCTTGTCTATGGTTTGGTATTGTTCCCTAACCCAGATCAGCTTATTGATATCAGTGCTGTCCAGATCTTTATGTCCAGGAATCCTATACCTACGTTGTTGGGGGACATCCTTCACTCATGTTACATTCGAACCATGAGAAAAAGAGGTGTCCTTATGTGTTGCACTCCTCTCCTGGGAAGGTGGTTTATTTCGCACCTTCCACAATCAGTTTTGAAGAATGAGCGGGGTTTGAGATGGTCACAACGGTTGATGACTCTTACACATGCGGATATACATTGGTGCCCTAGGTCCAGAGAAGATGTCACTATCATTGATCGTTGCGGGGAGTACCCTAATGTTCCTTTACTTGGAATCAGAGGAGGTATTACTTACAGCCCATGCATGGCTTGGAGACAGTTTGGTTATGCTCAGAGGGATGGCCCTCATGACATGTTAATTCCTGACATAGTTTTTGACTTCGACAACGATACTCAAGGACTTCGCCAGAGATTTATCAGAGCCTGGAGGATGCCCAGTAGGATAGACAGCAAGACACTGGGGCACAGGAACTCCATCCCGTTGGAACCTTATCTCAAGTGGGTACGAGCCCGCTCCCAGAAGTTAGTGATGCCTTATCCTCATATGCTCCCTGTGATCAAAGAACCAGTCTTAGAAGGAGAAGTGTCCTACACTGTTCAGCACCCTGATATGCCCACATCCTGGGAAGAGATGCAGAAGAGCTGGATCCAGCTTAAGGAGGAAAGGAATTCTCTTGAGACCAGTCTACATGCCAGTGAAAAGAAGGTCTTGGAGCTCACCCGCCTGTTGCATGAGGAGAGGAATCTCAACACTTACATAGCTCCAAAGAGGATGCGCAGTGTATTTTGGGATTGACTCGCTTTTGTATTATTTTGCCCATGAGGCTTTGATGTACTAAAACAGTTATTTCCTTAATGATAACGTGTGTTCCTTTTTGTCTACAACAAAGTTGAACTTTCGAACCCTTGAATGCATTGCATAAACACATCTCATTCATCATGTGCATAGCAGGTTTTTCCTCTTTTCAGGTTGCTTACAGTTCTTCGCTGTTTATTTCAGCATCATGAATCCCGACTCTGCATCAACTGAGACATCCATCAAATCTCTTCAGGCGCAGAATGCGCAGTTTCAGGAATTAATCAAGGGTTTGGCTCAAGGCCAAGAAGAACTGAAGGCTCTGCTTCTGAAAAAGGAAAAGAATAAGAAGAGAAGAACGGTTCTGTTTAACTCGGGCCGAAGGTTTGGCAATACCTTGCAGCATGAAGAGGCTGGTTCTTCTGTTGGCAAGGGCACTCCTCAAGAGGCAAGGGTTCCTAGTCCGATAGTCTCCGACAACGAGACTGATTTTGATGAAGAGCAATATCCTCCGACAGAAGACCGTTACAAGCAACTGGAAGATAGGTTAAATGCTATGGAGATACAACAGGTACCTGGGCTGGACTTCGGAGATCTGGGTTTGTCTACTGGTGTGATTATTCCTCATAAGTTCAAAGCACCATCTTTCGCTAAGTATGACGGGGCGTCTTGTCCCAAGCTACATCTCAGGTCCTATGTTCAGAAAATTCAACCGTACTCTGCGGATAAGAATTTGTGGATCCACTTCTTCCAGGAGAGTCTTTCAGGGACTCATCTCGAATGGTTCTATCAGCTGGATGGGACCAAGGTTCGTAACTGGGAGGAGTTGGCTACTGCTTTCTACAAGCAGTATCAATATAATGCCGACCTTGCCCCTACACATACCCAACTCCAGGGTATGTCGTTAGGTTCAAGTGAAGGTTTTAAGGAGTACGCTCAGAAGTGGAGAGACTTGGCTGGCAGGGTGCAGCCACCGTTGACTGATCGGGAGTTGGTGGACATGTTCTTGGGGACCCTATCTGGGCCATTTTTCAACCATCTCATTGGGAATTCGTCTGCAGGGTTCACTGATCTGATTCTGACTGGGGAGAGAATTGAGGCTGGGTTAAAGTCTGGTAAGATCCCGAAGGGTGCATCGTCTAGTGCTGAGAAGAAACCCTTCAAGAAGGAGGCTAGTGCCGTGTATGGTTCCAAGAGATCAGAGAGACCTGAGCGCCGCCAATCTGTCAGTGCGGTAATGATTGCTAAGCCTGCTGCCGCTCCTCGGCCGACCAATTCTCAAAGGGCTGAAAGACCCCGGAGAGAGTTCACCCGGTTGAATATGACCCTATCCCAGATCTTACCACAGTTGCTCTCAACCAACCTAGTGACTGTCAGAGAGGCTCCAAAGTTCCCAAATACCGCATCTCCTAAGTACAACCCAAATGCTCGTTGTGCTTACCATTCAGATAGCCCGGGGCATTCTACTGACGACTGTTGGGCCTTAAGGAGCAAGTTGCAGGACCTTATTGACGCCAAGGAGGTACAGTTTGAGGCATCTGAGAAGCCTAATGTAGTGACAGCTCCCCTGCCTGCTCATGGAGTAAATGCTATTGGGGACGAAGATGAAGTGGATGAAGCTGAGTTTGATAGCTGGATCTACCCGGCAACCGACAGTGGACTTAACAATTGGAGTGCAAAGGACAACCTATCTGTTTCTCTTGTTACTAAGTAATGAATTCCTATGTTTTTGGTATCTGTAATAAACAATAATAAACTCTATGGCCCGGTGTCTTACCCGAGGCACTGTGGTTCTATTTGTGAGGGCATATAAATTGTCATTTCATATATCATGAATGAAAATATTGGACGTTTTCTCGCATTGCAAATTTTATGCTCCTTTTCTGTCTTTCTTTCTTTTACATATATTTCAAAAACAGCTGTATTTACACACACGCTCACTCATACAGGTTTCAATCCACTCTGGATCTCACTGGTAACGACTCTGCTACTGCCAGTTATGACTTCGAAAATCCGATCAACTTAGCCGAAGACGAAGGTGAAGATGATTGCGAAGTGCCTGGAGAGCTTGCAAGACTGTTGCTTCAGGAAGAGAGGGCAATTCAACCCCATGAAGAGCCAGTGGAAACAATAAACTTGGGTACTGAAGAAGACAGGAAAGAGGTAAAGATTGGCGCCAACCTAGAGCTCAGCGTGAAGCAAAGGTTGACTCAGATGCTACATGATTATATGGAGATCTTTGCCTGGTCCTACGAAGACATGCCCGGGTTGGATACCGATATTGTGGTCCATCACTTGCCGACTAAGGAAGATTGCCCTCCGGTTAAGCAAAAGGTCCGTCGGATGCGTCCAGAGATGTCTGAGAAGATTAAAGCCGAGGTTATGAAACAGTTTGACGCTGGGTTCCTTGCAGTGACTTCTTACCCGCAGTGGGTTGCTAATGTGGTGCCAGTACCTAAGAAGGACGGTAAGGTCAGAATGTGTGTCGATTACAGGGATCTGAACAGGGCCAGCCCCAAGGATGACTTCCCCCTACCTCACATTGATGTCCTTGTCGATAATACAGCTCAGCATAAAGTGTTCTCTTTCATGGATGGTTTCTCAGGTTACAATCAGATCAAGATGGCACCTGAAGACATGGAGAAGACTACATTTGTTACTCAGTGGGGCACCTTCTGTTACAAGGTCATGCCATTCGGGTTGAAGAACGCTGGGGCAACCTACCAACGTGCCATGGTTGCTTTGTTTCATGACATGATCCATCATGAGATAGAAGTGTATGTTGATGACATGATCGCAAGGTCCCAGACTGAGGAAGAGCATCTAGATCATCTGCAGAAGTTGTTTGACCGGTTGAAACTGTACAAGCTAAGGTTGAACCCGAACAAGTGCACCTTCGGGATAAGATCTGGAAAGTTGCTAGGCTTCGTTGTAAGTGACAAGGGAATTCAAGTGGACCCTGCCAAGGTCAAAGCTATTCAAGAGATGCCAATTCCCAGGACAGAGAAAGAGGTCAGAGGATTTTTAGGACGCCTGAATTACATTGCTCGGTTCATCTCACACATGACTGCTACTTGTGAGCCAATCTTCAAGCTGCTGAAGAAAGATCAGGTAGTACGTTGGAACGATGAATGTCAGGCTGCTTTTGACAGAATCAAAGAGTATCTCCAAGAACCACCTATCCTTATGCCACCGGTTGAAGGGAGACCTCTAATACTATACCTGACAGTACTTGACAACTCAATGGGGTGTGTGCTGGGGCAGCATGACGAGTCTGGCCGAAAAGAGCATGCCATTTATTACCTTAGCAAAAAGTTTACCGACTGTGAGACCCGATACTCACTGCTTGAGAAAACTTGCTGCGCTTTGGTATGGGCTGCTCGCCGGCTGAGACAGTATATGCTGACTCACACTACCTTGTTGGTCTCAAAGATGGATCCTATAAAATACATATTCGAAAAGCCTGCTCTGTCTGGGAGAATTGCAAGATGGCAAATGATCTTGACGGAATACGACATTCAGTACACAACCTAGAAAGCCATCAAGGGAAGTGTATTGGCAGACCACTTGGCACATCAGGCCGTCGACGACTATCAATCAATGAACTTCGAGTTTCCAGACGAAAGTATCATGATAGTGACTGATTGTGAAGTACCTGGACCGGATGAAGGACCTGAACCAGGATCCCGATGGTCTATGCACTTTGACGGAGCCTCCAACGCTTTGGGAAATGGTATCGGCGCCATAATCATATCTCCTCAAGGCACTCATACTCCGCTCACTGCCCGACTATGTTTCAACTGTACCAACAACATGGCAGAGTATGAGGCGTGCATCATGGGTCTTCAAGCTGCGATCGACCTAAGGATTAAGTTTCTAAGTGTTTTCGGAGATTCCGCTCTCGTGATCAATCAGATCAAAGGAGAGTGGGATACGAAACATCCAAACCTGATTCCTTACAGAGAATGTGTGTTGACCTTGATTCCCCACTTCACAGAGATAACCTTTGAGCACTTTCCAAGAGAAGAGAATCAGTTGGAGGACGCGTTAGCTACAATGTCTTCTATGTTCAAGGTCAAATGGGATAATGAGGCTCCCCGGATCATCATCTGGAAATTGGACGAACCGGCATACTGTTGCGATCTCGAGACTGAATTGGTGACTGAGAAGCCTTGGTACCATGAAGTGAAGAGATATCTGGAAGCTCAGGAATACCCTGAAGGTGCCTCTATCAATGATAAGAAGTTCTTGAGGAGGTTCGCGGTAAAGTTCTTCCTTAGCAACAGCATCTTGTACAAGCGAAACCATGATTCAACCCTACTGCGCTGTGTGGATAAGACTGAAGCAGAAAGGATCATGGAAGAGCTACATGAGGGGACCTTTGGTACACATTCCAGTGGGCAAACTATGGCTAAGAAAATCCTACGGGCAGGATATTACTGGTCCACAATGGAAGCTGACTGCTACCAACATTCCAGGACATGCCATAAGTGCCAGATTTATGCAGACAAGGTGCATGTTCCTCCGGTTCCTCTGAATGTTCTGACTGCGCCTTGGCCGTTTGCAATGTGGGGCATAGATATGATCGGTGAGATTAAACCTACGGCATCCAATGGGCATCGCTTCATCCTAGTGGCGATTGATTATTTTATGAAGTGGGTCGAAGCAGCATCCTATGCTACGGTAACCAAGACTGTTGTGGCACGGTTTATTCGGCATAATCTGATCTGTCGGTACGGCGTCCCTGAGAGAATCATTACAGACAACGGTACCAATCTGAACAATAAGATGATCGCTGAGCTCTGCGAACAGTTCAAGATACAGCACCACAACTCTTCTCCTTACAGACCGAAGATGAATGGGGCTGTAGAAGCAGCAAATAAAAACATCAAGAAAATCGTGCAGAAAATGACAGTGACTTATAAAGATTGGCACGAGATGTTACCGTTCGCTCTACATGGGTATCGTACCTCAGCCAGGACGTCAACCGGGGCAACTCCTTTCTCTCTGGTTTATGGCATGGAGGCAGTCTTACCGATCGAAGTGCAAATACCCTCTCTCCGGATAATGAAGGATGCAAATCTGAACGAAGATGATTGGATCCAGACACGACTTGATCAGCTCAACCTCATTGATGAAAAGAGACTTGCTGCTATCTGCCACGGTCAGACGTATCAGAAACGGATGATCAGGGCATTTAACAAAAAGGTCAGACCACAGGAATATCAAGTTGGGGATCTGGTAATCAAGCGAATCATCCTTCCTCAGAGTGATCCAAGGGGCAAATGGACCCCTACGTACGAAGGGCCATTTGTGGTTAAACATGTGTTCTCAGGAGGAGCAATGATATTAACCAACATGGATGGTGACGACCTTCCACACCCTGCCAATGCAGACATAGTAAAAAGATACTACGCATAAAAAAGACCCGCTAGGCTGACATGCCTAGGCAAAAATTAGGGCTTCCCGGCGAACCAAAAGGGTTCGGGCAAAATGAAGGGATGAAAATGAAAAATCTGTACACCCGGCAAGTCGAAAACCTGAAAAGGCGGCTTGGGCAAAAATGGGTATCCCGGTGGACTGAAAACCCGAAAGGGCGGTCCAGGCAAAAATTAGGGATAAAAGCGTAATACTATGTCTCATTGATTACTTTGCATCCAGAATCCGGCATCTGCATCAAGTTCAGACGGCATCAATCAGTCAGCTTCACCTTCAACCAAGGTCATCAAGTGATGAGACGCTCGGAGTTATAAAGGCAATAGCAGAGTTGAAACCCAGTGGGATCATTCATTTCACACAGCTGTTTTATTTTCTTTTTGTACAAAACTTGTATAAACTCTTTTGTTCGGCGGCGTTCTCTTACTAGGACGTCAGCCTCTTGTACACAAAACGCCTATTTTCAGGCCATTCAAAAATCAATGCAAATATACTTTTCAGTTAAAAGTGCCAATTGTTTTTCTTTTTCTGTTTTGTTTTGCGAAGAACGTCCAAGGTTCAATTTGTGATGTATGCATTGACAATAATTTGCTAACTCATAAATATTTGCATACGAAACAAAGGATTAATTACAGGTGACACTAGAAACAGGGGCAATAAAGAGTTGTCTGAGCAATCTAATTGTTCTGTCCTCCAAGGTACCAAGGTAGGTTCAGCTAAAGAACATGACCAGTACATCTTAATCCCCCAGAGAGTAAGTCAACAAGTCAGTACATTCTTCTCCAAGCAGAGCTATCAACCTTAAGGAAGTTGAGTATCCTCCAGCAGATCTCAACATTCCCCAGCAGCAACATGCATATTCTTAACAAGCATCCCCGACAGTCTTGGCCTAAAGATTGTTCCCCGGCGGCATATCAACATTCAAAGGAATCACTTCCCCAGCATATCAAAACTTCCCCAGGAAAGTCCAATCTAGTTCCCCAGGAAAATTGGGATTCACATCCCCAAGCAGCAAGCTTATCCCCAGTAGATTCTGGAAGCTTATCCCCTCGCAGAGCACGAACGCGTCGTCCGGCTTTATTGAAAGAGTTATTTCCTTAACAGGATATAACTGGGTTATCCTCAGCCAAAAGCCATGGAAAGAGCGTCCCCGACGAAGTTCTCTTATCCCCAGCGAAGTCTATTCATACTTCCAATACAACAAAGATATCCTCAGCAAGTCATTCTCAACAATTCAGCAGAGTATCTTTATCCCCACAGAGTATTGCTTCCCAGCATGGTCGCTAGAGTATTTTTCTCTCCGCAGAATCTCCCATTCGCCAAGTTTCTTCCGCAACGGAGTCATCTTCTCCTACCGGTATTCTTGCAATTATCATCCCTAGCGGAAGCAAAAGCTTATTCTTCAATATCAGCCCAGGAGTGACTTCCCGGCACCCGTCAAGGATTTACTTTCCTAGACGAAAACATATATACATAAACATCACATACATCATTATAGCATGCATAGACGCATCATATCATACAAATCTCATTTATATTGAGAACATCATTGCTTGATCCATATCATGCATTGCATATGACTGACCTTTACCTTTCAGGAAAGATGCAGTTAAATTCTCCATCATATTTCAAGACCTAGACCGGTTCAGTTAATCAACCCCAAAGATTTCTTATCCAGTCCAAGGCCTTCTCTAGTCCAGCTAAATCGACTCCCAACAGATTTTTCTGATGAAGACTCAGTAGAAGTTATCAGGTTATAATTTCCTATGGTTCTCTCCCCGACGGTGCGTGAGATGATAATTCCATTTCAGGTTATAATTTCCTGTGGTTCTCTCCCCGACGGTGCGTGAGATGATAATTCCATTTCAGGCTATAATTTCCTGTGGTTCTCTCCCCGACGGTGCGTGAGATGTAATTCCCTTTCAGATTATAATTTCCTATGGTTCCCTCCCCGACGGTGCGCGAGGTGATAATTCCATTCCAGGTTATAATTTCCTATGGATCCCTCCCCGACGGTGCGTGAGGTGATAATTCCATTTCAGGTTATAATTTCCTATGGTTCCCTCCCCGACGGTGCGTGAGGTGATAATTCCATTTCAGGTTATAATTTCCTATGGTTCTCTCCCCGACGGTGCGTGAGATGTAATTCCCTTTCAGGTTATAATTTCCTATTGGTTCTCTCCCCGACGGTGCGTGAGATGTTATAATTTCCTATGGTTCTCTCCCCGACGGTGCGTGAGATGTAATTCCCTTTCAGGTTATAATTTCCTATGGTTCTCTCCCCGACGGTGCGTGAGATGATAATTCCATTTCAGATTATAATTTCCTATGGTTCTCCCCCCGACGGTGCGTGAGATGATAATTCCAACTCAGGTTTTTCTCAAAACGTCCGCTTTTGAGA
Source organism: Vicia faba (assembly GCA_948472305.1). Taxonomy (NCBI): domain Eukaryota; kingdom Viridiplantae; phylum Streptophyta; class Magnoliopsida; order Fabales; family Fabaceae; genus Vicia; species Vicia faba. Next base: position 429,105,868 of record OX451736.1, on the reverse strand, counting down.
TTATAATTGCCTGTTGGTTCTCTTCCCGATACTGCGAAGATGGTAATTCCCACCAAGATTTTCTCAACGAGCATTGTTGAGGTTAAAGTCACCCAAGGTTCTCTTACTGTTCATGCTAAGGTAGTAACCATCCCTGGTTCATTCATCATCTTGTGAAGCTTCAGATCCAGCTCTTGTAACCATTCAGGACATATCTATACCAAGCATCTGAAAACCAGCTCCTGCAACATGTCAGGTACTCATTTTTCTTTTGCAGGTATGCAGGTTCTCGCTAAGGAATCTCTTACGCGATCAACATCCAGATGGAATCTATAAGCCCATCATCCTATCCATCAATCTCCAAATGGCATCTATAAGCCCATTCCCCATCGCACTGCTACTATGTGAGCGCAAATTTCTAGGCACTCTAGTGTTCAATCATCTTCTACCCTCGGATTACGAAAGGCACGTCAGCCAATCTGCATCCTCAGGTCTAAGAAGATTGAACAGGGGCAACTGTTATACCCCAAAATTTTCCCTCCCATATTCTCCAAGAAATTGCCAAGTCCAGCTGCAAAATTCTCCAAGGATTGCACAGTGTAAGAACCTCCTGAACAGTCAAAATTAGGGTTTTTATTCTGATCAAGAAAATGAAGTTTCCAAAGGTCCAATCAAGTCTCACATGCCTACAAATATGGTCAAGTATCCTCATATCAAGTTTCAAGACTTTCAGCACAAAATTGCACAGTCAAAACCCTAATTGCACTACAGTCAACTATAGGGGCAAAATGGTCATTTGACAGTCAAAAGTTCAAATTTTTGGTCAACATCTCATTTTGAAGCCACAAACATCATTTGATCAATGCTTGATCATGATTCTCAAAGCTTGGCTCAAAAATCATCAAGATGCAAAAGTTTCCTTATTTGGACAGCTGAAAAAGTCAACTGAAAATTGACCAGGGCATAACTTTCACATGGATTATCAGAAAAATTCCATCCAAAGCTCATTTTGAAGAGAAAGACATTTCCTACAACTCATCTTCATACTTCAAGTCCAAGAAATGCTCTCACAAAAAGTTATCAATTTCAACATTATAGGTCATTTTCAAAAGTCAACAAAAAGGGACTTTAAGTCAAAGGCCATAACTTGAGATTGGTAAATCAAAATGACATGGGACCAAAGGCATTGGTTAGAGGACTCAAAGACCTTTCCAAAATGTCCAAGAACATGAGAAAAGCTTAAAAATTGAGCAAGTTATGCCTTGTGGAAGTTGGGAAATTTTTGGATATTTTGAAAAGTCAACATTGATTCAAATGACCTAAAATTGCTAATGGGCCCATTTTTCTTCCATAATTCATCATCCATGGCATGTGCACGACCACTTTGCCCAAAGGGAAGTATTTCTTCATTTTTTATTTATTTATTTGAATTTTTATTAATAATAATTCACTTAAATCAAATTAAATACATGAAAAATATTTAACCTAAGTTTACAATCTTTTTGTGCATGAAATCTACTCAATAATTCGTGTACAATTAAATAGGGAAAGATTTGGATTGATTGGATCATGATTGGTACAAAATTGCATGAAAAAGATTGAAAAAATAATGATTGAAAATCAAATCTCATAAACCATGAATACAAGAGATTTTGATCAAGTTTGTTGACCTAATTGGTTCATTACATAAGCCTGAACACAAACCTAATCCTAGAGACCATTAAGCTGCGCTAGAAACCATTCATCAAACTTGGAATTTTGGCAAATAAATGCAAAACTGAAAAACACTTTTGCAGGGGATTCAAGGCATAATAGCTATTCAAACATCTTCCTGGAGGTTCACTGAACGATTTCCAATCAAAATCATTCATCAAAACTCAAAGAATTGGTAACACGAATAGGCCCTGTACAGAGAAAATCTCATAATCTTGCATCTCGATTCATGCACTTTTAATAAGTTTTGATGCTTGATTCATACTCCTTATGCAATTCTGAAGCTAACCCATATGTTTGATTGTATTTTTATGCCTTATACGCAAATATGCCATTATTGTTTTCTAGGGTTTACAGGACTTGGAATTAAGGGTTTTTGAATGAGGAAAAATTAGAACCCCTGAGTACCACCATTGACACAAGCGCGTTTGGACGAAGAAGACGACACCCTCGCGCTCAATTTATGAGCGTCACAGGGCTAGTCGCTATTTTCCCAAAACCGGCCTAAGAGAACACCATGAAAACCGTTGCCTATTTCTTTTGTATTTTCAGGAAAACGAAATCCAACGAAGAAGATGATATCGTGGCTGCCAATGATTGGTTGGTTTGAAACTGCGCGCGAAAAGCAGCACTAACGCGTTGTCTTGTTTTATTATATTCATTGTTTATTTAACTTACAGATAAACACAATAGCTCCACTGGCGAAGCGTTTGACTGGTAACACCTAGGACCTGGGTTCGATCCCAGGTCCCCACCCTTTCATATTATTTTTATTTCAAACGTTATCATATGCAGTTCAAGCCTTAAGGAGTACCATACATCTCCCAAATCTAACGTCCACACGTCCAGCTTCATCAGATCAAAGGCCATGGATTGGAGAACACAATGCGCCCTAGTCAACGCGTGTACACGCGTCCTGAAAAGTCAAAGAGGCCAGCAAGGTTAATGGGCCAGATTTCTAAAGATTCACCTCCACATTAAGGGGCAGACCCCCTAGGTTTGCAATTCTTTTCACTTTCTTTATTTTTTATTTATTTTCTATTTCCTTTTAAATTGTTGTTTTCTTAATTAATTTAATATTTTTTAATATATAAAAAACATCATAAAAAAAATCAGAAAAGAAAAAATAATAAATATTTTTTATTTTAATATTTCTTGTAAATAAATTTGCATGTAAATTAATTAGTTTTAAATTAGGGTTTAATTTAATATTTTTGTAATAAAATCTAAAAAACATAGAATTAGGTTTAATTAATTTTCATCCTTTTATTTTTCTTTCATGGTAATCAAATATTTAATATTATTTATTTTATTTATTTTTATAATTAAATTTGTATATAAAAATTAGGGTTAATTTAGGTTAAAATTCAATGTTTTCTTAATAAATTAAAAGCCACTAGAATTAGGGTTAGTATTTATTTTAATTAATTCTTTTTTTAAAATCCTAAAAACTAAAAAATGTCAAAAACATCTCCTTTTCTTTTTAATTAATTAATTCCATGTAATTTTAATTTTGCAAAAAGGGTCCAACGCCCTCGTTTCGATTTAATTCTTATTCGCATATTTATTTTATTTCTTTATAATATTTATGTATCTCTCCCAAGGCCATGTAACATTTTAATTCTTTATTTTTTAATTTTATTATTTTCTGTCAAATCGGGTCCTGGTTTAATTTTGGCGATGTGGACCCGCGCCTTTTGTAAATAGCTTAGAATTTTTACTTTCCCGCAATATTTTTAACTGTTAACAAATGGCATGAAAGAATGTATGGAAAAAAAATAAAAACAAGCGTAGAACACCAATAACATGACAAGATAAATGCAAATGAAAACGACACACAAATCGCACACACCACCCCTAGGGTACGCCTCACTGTTGCCTTGCCTCGAAAGGTGATCATCGAGTAGAGGATGTCTTAGTAAGTCCTCATGATCCGGGAACCTGGCATGAGGGTAGCTTCTAAGGTGTCTTCCCATTGCTCTGGTAATCACCATGTCCCGAACCTCGAATTGACCCGAACACCTCCAACGGTGGTGCTACCTACCTCTCAATGGTGGGATGGCACTACTTTAAAGGACATTTACACAGACGAATTCCTTAGGGTAGGTAGGTTCTCGTGGATACTTGCTCTAAATTCAAACAAATCAAAAAAAATACTTTTCACACCAACACATTTTCAAAAGCTTTCGAAAGCAAATTTTCAAACACTCTTGAGGACCGATACAAGAGTCGAACTGGAATTTTCAAAGAAACTTTTTTTAAAACCCACAATTGAAAAGCAAACAAACCAAAACACAAATGAGCAAGTATCTAAGAGCCCATGGATAACCATGGATAGAAAGGGTGCTAACACCTTCCCTTTCTATAACCTACCTCCCGAACCGAGAGCAATCTCTATAAGGAATTTTTCTGTGCTTTTGTCCTTTCCATTTGGAGAAAATAAAAGACGGTGGTGAATCTTGCTTCCGCGACATTTCGCAAACCAGCGTTAAACAGTCAGTTCCAGATCCATCGATCACACCCGCCATTCGCTACTTCCACCGCATCTTATCCAACACCATCTTTGCAAGGGATAGTAACCACAAGCTCAACTCCAAGGAGCTATTTTTCATGCATTGTGCATTCTCGGGTCAGAAAATTAATGCCGCACCTTTCCTCCTGGCCCATATTCACTCCATCTGCACCAGAGGCAGAAAACCTTTCTATTTCGGAGGGCTTGTCACTTATCTTGCTTTAGCACTAGACCATGGTGACACCCTTGCTCATCTGCCATCCCGACCACCGGTCCTGCTTACTTTGGATCATTGCAAATCAGCCCACCTCATCCACGAGCGGGACGGCGGAAAATTCCATCCAGTGATACAGAACTGAGTTTACACTAACATTGTTTTGCCTTGTAGGGACCGAATCGACCCTCAGAACCGAGCCAACTGGCTATTTAACCTTGAAGACCCTGAAGGCCCTACTGCTGCTCAAGAAGAACCTCATGTCGGCCCCGCTGATGAGATGCAGGAAGAACTGGATCGAGCCGTTCCCGTGCCTGACATTCCTGAGTCATTCTCTTCTGCACCACCTCCTTTTACTATGGAGGACGTCCTCAGAGCCCTCCATCAGCAAAATCAGATGGCTGTAGCTCTTGAAAGAAAGCATCAGGAGCATTTCGACGCCTTACTCGCGCAAAATGCCCAAATCTTGAGTGGTCAACGCTCGACGAATGAAAGGCTTGATGAAGTGCTAAGCGAGCTTAATGCTTTAAGGATGGATGTTACATCTCTTGGACCCCAGAGCACTGACTCTGAAGCTACTCCTTCCAGAAGGTCACGAACCCAAAGCCGCCGTGGTCGCCAGTAGTTTTTCCTTTTCTTGTTGTTTTCCTTGTTTTTCCGATGTATTTTTCATTTAACCTCGCCATTATATCATAACATTGAGACAATGTTTGATATAGTGTGGGAGGAGCACTGCATTCTTAATTTCAGAACGAGTAATTTCATTTCTATTTCAGTTATATTTCGTTATTTCATTTTTCCCCCGTTTTATTTAGCCATACCAAAATTTTTCGCCTTTTATATTCGCATAACCGTTAGTTACCTACTTTAACTGAAATCTTAGTTAGAAGGCCGAGAGCGATCCAACGAGAACTATACGATTATGACACCTTCGACTCCCTGCTTACGCGAATCGTCTCCATTTTCGTTATACCGATACTTTGAGTTTTAAGTCTTAAATTAGCCCCTAGTAGTTTATATTAGCAGTCGGCACCAGTCTTAACACAAACCACGTGGAAAGTCGATGAACATAAGTGGATGATCTTGCAAATTGATTTAAAAAGAATGTTACATGCTTTAAGGAAATAGGTATTGCACCAATTAAATTGGGCGATCCTCACCCGATCGTTTAATCCAACGGATGCAAAAGCTTCTACTAAGTAATATGAGAATCCATTGTCTAGGTGGTTCAGAAGCATCTGGTACTGAACTCGGTAGGGCAGACTACGGTTTGATCCCCCACATCTTGCAATTGGATAAAAGAGGTTGCCACATAATTGTGCCAGAAACCGTCGTGTTTTGATCAGAACCACTAACCGGCTATTCCACTACGTGCGTGCAAGGATAATGGGCTTAATGTGATTGCGCAAGAACGAAACCGGGTGAAATATGAACGAGAAACCTTGAGTTGAATTATAACGGTATAATTGGACGTTTCGTTTAAAACGGATAGTCGTCGACTAGCTTGTTGCTTGTGTCATTTACGTATCGTTGTTGTTTCATTCGATTTTCTCGACCGAACTAACTTAGGATTTCTTGTAATTATTTGAAAACGAAAGGTATACTAGTTATGTGCGTTTATAAAAACTTGTCCGATATTTTTAATTGATTATTTTGCTTGAGGACAAGCAAAGGTTTAAGTGTGGGGGAATTTGATAACACGAAATTGTATCGTTTATTTTCCATGAAATTTACCCGTTCTGTATTATTTTGACCCGATTAACTCCCGAATATTTCGAGTTTGTCATTACTTTTTGCAGGTATTCATAACTCAGCTCAAAACAGAAGAAAACATGAAACAATGCAAGAAAGCATCAAAAGAATAGAAGAAAAAGATAAATCTGTCAAGAATTACAAATTTTGTAGTTGTGACGGTCGTAACACATCTGCCACGACCGTAAGCCATCATGAAGCGTGTTACGACCGTAACACATCTGCCACGACCGTAACACGGAGGAACACCAAACCTACTCGTAACGCCTCAGTGACGACCGTAATGCGCATACCAGTTATTTGAAAGTGCAGATCATGGCAAAGCAAAACAGAAGGAGTTTTCAAACTCCTGATTTCTCTCCAGCCAACTACCCACGTTCCTACATTTATGGAGATTTTGAAGGAAAGCTTCGTGACAAGTCTTCAAGCCAACTGCCAAATTCATTCCTCTATAAATACCTCAACATTCAACGTTAGAGGGACAGAGCATTTTACAGTTTACTTGTGCGGAAGCTCTGCCGAAATCAAAACCATTATTCCTTCAGTTGTTATTTTTCTGCATTCGTTTATTTCCGTTCTTTTAATTTCATTGCCCAAATAATAATTTCCAACATCAGGAAATTATTATTATAGTTTAGGATTTATTATTCAAGCCTCAGAATTTGTCATATTACCGATACCAAGTCCGAGTTTCCGATTTGTGGAAGAGGGATTGAAGTATTGGCTTTATTTTCAGGTTTCTATTTTACAATTGTATTACATACCTTTTAATTAATTAATGCATGTTTAATTTATTATTTATAATGTCCAATCTATATTTGTTTGTTTTTATTTCCAGTACGTTCATTATAATTTCCATGGCTAGCTAAACCTTTAGCGTCGGTATGGGATAGTAAGAGTAATTAGGCATCTGATCAAACTTAGGCTAAAACTTTAATCAACTTAACTCTGGTTATAACTTTTTATGCTTAAAAATAAAACCTTTGTTACGAAAGTAAGAAGAGTAAATAGGTTAGATCGAGACCACGAAAGTGTGAGGTTTTTAACCGGATAGCTAAAGTTAGGCATTTGATTTAAATACAGTGAAAGCGCTTTAAACCAAATTAGAATTAATTAAGTTTCCAAAAAATACTTCTAAACACTTATAGGCTAGCGAAAGCAGGTATAGGGCTTTAGATGTATAATCCGAGATAAGACCATGAAAGTGTGAGTTGAGGGTTTTTAAACTGATTAATTCTACAGATAAACCAAGTTGAACATCCCTATATGCCTAGGTCCGATTATATCCTTTAGGTCGACTCTATTGCATACCGACCATTTCATTTTATAATTACTTTAAAATCAATTAGTTTACCTTCCTTAACCTTCCCAAAACCAAACGTGACAATTTCCGCCTTAGCTAAACTAGCATTACTTTCCCGCACTAGAGTGATTACAAAGTCCCTGTGGATTCGAAAATCTTTTATTACTACCGCGATAGGCTGTGCACTTGCAGTTAAGATACCGTTAGACATTAGGTCGATCGCAGACACATCAGCGTGCTCTTTTCGGCCAGACTCGTCATGCTGCCCCAGCACACACCCCATTGAGTTGTCAAGTACTGTCAAGTATAGGATTATAGGTCTCCCTTCAACCGGTGGCATAAGAATGGGTGGTTCTTGGAGATACTCTTTGATTCTTTCGAAAGCGTCCTGACATTCATCGTTCCAACGTACTACTTGATCTTTCTTTAGCAGCTTGAAGATTGGTTCACAGGTAGCAGTTAGATGTGAGATGAATCGGGCAATATAGTTCAACCGTCCTAGAAAGCCTCTAACTTCTTTCTCTGTCTTGGGAGTTGGCATCTCTTGTATGGCTTTCACTTTGGCAGGGTCCACTTGAATGCCTTTGTCGCTTATGACGAAGCCTAGCAATTTTCCAGATCTCACCCCAAAGGTGCACTTGTTTGGGTTCAACCTCAGCTTGTACGACTTCAGACGGTCAAACAGCTTCCGTAGATGGTCAAGGTGTTCCTCCTCAGTTTGGGACCTTGCAATCATATCGTCGATGTATACTTCTATTTCATGGTGGATCATGTCATGAAATAAAGCAACCATGGCACGTTGGTAGGTTTCCCCAACATTTTTCAACCCAAAAGGCATGACCTTGTAGCAAAAGGTGCCCCACTGAGTAACAAAAGTGGTATTCTCCATGTCTTCAGGAGCCATCTTGATCTGATTATAACCGGAGAAGCCGTCCATGAAGGAGAATACTTTATGCTGAGCAGTGTTGTCAACCAGAACGTCGATATGAGGCAGAGGAAAATCATCCTTAGGGCTCGCCCTGTTCAAATCCCTGTAATCAACACACATTCGGACCTTACCATCCTTCTTCGGCACTGGAACCACGTTGGCAATCCACTGAGGGTAAGAAGTCACTGCTAGAAACCCAGCATCAAATTGTTTCATAACCTCAGCTTTGATTTTCTCGGACATTTTTGGACGCATACGGCGGACCTTCTGTTTTACCGGAGGGCAATCTTCCTTGGTAGGCAGGTGATGAACCACAATGTCGTTATCCAACCCAGGCATGTCTTCGTAAGACCAGGCAAAGATTTCCACATAGTCATGCAGCATCTGAATCAACCGTTGTTTCACACTGAGCTCTAGATTGGCACCAATCTTGACTTCCTTTCTGTCTGTCTCAATACCCAGATTTACCGTTTCCACTGGCTCTTCATGTGGCTGAATGACCCTCTCTTCTTGGAGTAGTAGTCTTGCGAGCTCACCAGGCACTTCGCAATCATCTTCACCTTCGTCTTCGGCTAAGTTGATCGGATTTTCGAAGTCATAACTGGCAGTAGCAGAGTCGTTACCAGTGAGATCCAGAGTGGATTGGAACCTGTATAGGTGAGTGTGTGTAAATATAGCTGTTTTGCAATATATAATAAAGAAAGAAAAGGAATGCAAGATTTTGAAATGCAACAAACGTCCAATGTTTTTATTGATGATATATGAAAATGACACACAAAAGCCCTCACAAATGAAGCCACGGTGCCTCGGGTAAGACACCGAGCCATAAAAGTTTCAAAATATTGTCTGTTACAAATTCAAAAACAAAGGAGTTCATTACTGAGTGACAAAAGTAATAGGTGTGAAGTCTTTGGCGGTCCAATTGCTTGGTCCATCGTCGGTTGTTGGGTAGATCCAACTGTCGAATTCAGATTCCTCCACGTCGTCTTCAATAGCATTCACTCCCGGGTTGGTGATGAACACAGGAGGTTTTCCAATTCTTGCCTTACAAACAACCCTCTGAGCCTCTGCAGTGAAGCCCAAACCAAACTTGTCAGTCTTTGGAGTGAAATCAGGAAGTCGGCCCCAGTTTGCACACTCACCCTTCTCAATCACAGCCCGGGCATCCTTTAAGGAAGCCATCTTCAAAAGAGAATCTTCTTCAGTTACAGTCTCTGCTGACGCCAGTGTCTGAGGCACCTCTTCAAAGTGTTGAAAGGGGGTCTCAATGAACTCCCCATCCATCTCTATGTACCGGAACGAGTTGAGGTGGCTGACCATATACTCTTCCTCCCCCTGAACTGTAACAATCTTCCCTCTAACCGGGTACTTAAGCTTCTAATGTAGTGTGGAGGTCACAACTCCAGCCTTGTGGATCCATGGACGACCCAGCAAACAAGAATAGGATGGTCGGATATCCATCACATAGAAAGTAGAATCAAAAACTTGAGAACCAACCCTGATTGGAATGTTAACTTCCCCATGTACCATCCTTTTCGAACCGTCAAAGGCTCGGACAACAATATTAATGGGCTTGAGCTCCAAACCCTCACAATCCAACCCGTCTAGGGCCTTCTTGGGCAACACGTTCAATGAAGAACCGGTGTCTACCAACACATGGGCAAGAGTAGTGCCCCTGCATTCAATGGAGACATGCAGGGCGTCGTTATGGTTCTTTCCCTTGGCAGTCAGATCGGCGTCAGAGAAGCCCAAACCATTATCGGTAGTCAAGTTGGCCACACAATCAGTAAATTGATCAGCAGATGTTTCTTGTGGCACATGGGCCGTCTTCAGGAAGGAAATCAGGGCCTTGGCATGGGCCTCTGAACACAACAACAGTGATAGCATAGAAATCTTGGATGGGGTGTGCCCCAGCTGCTCAACTACATTAAAATCACTTTTCTTAATGATCTTGGGAATCTCTTCCATCTCTTGCTGGGAAGCTTCAACATTGGTTGTCTTTGGTGCCTCCATCAGGGCAGGCAAATCAGTAGCAATCCCTTTGCCCCGAGCGTCAGATGACTCGGCAGCAGGGGTAGAAACAGGAACTTGATTTGGAAGGGAAGCAGGCACACTTGCAGGTGTGATGACAAGAGGTTTCTGAATTGTTGGTGGCGCAATATCAGGTGAGAAGAGCCTACCACTGCGAGTAACTTTGGCAGGCCCGGTGATGTTACTGACGTCGGTACTAGTATCAAACTCTTGTTTAACTCCAAGAACATAAACATCTGCCCCATAGTGCCATGGGACAGCTTTGTCGGATGTATAAGGGAGAGGCCCCGGAATAGTGATAATGGTAGGAGCAATCTTCTGAGTGGACATGATTTTGACAGGCTTCTTTGAAGGAGCCTTAGGAGGTTTGTTGAAAATAGTGACAATAGAAATTTCTTCAGTAGGGGTAGCAGGAACGGCAATCTTCTCGAACAAGATTTCTTTGCTATCCATCAGGCTTTGGATACCTGATTTCAGCAACAGACAACCAACAGGTGAAACAGCACATAGAAGGCAATCTTTACCACATCCCGGAAATAAACCGGCTAGCAACAGGTTCCTCTTGACGGTCAATAACGGAGTAACAATCTCTTCCACGGAGGCTACATACAGGTCTTCTTCCACAGCATTCACTCCATGCTGAGGCATGGGAGCAGTCACAACATTGGGCCTTTCGGGCGCCTCAAACTGTATTTCTTTAGCATCAATAAGGTCCTGAACCTTATTCCTCAGAGCCCAACAATCATTCGTGGTATGCCCCGGGCTATCAGAAGGATAAGCGTAACGGGCGTTGGGGTTGTACTTTGGAGAAGCTGTGTTCACTACCTTCGGAGCATCTTTGACGGCTACCAGATTGGTTGACAGTAGTTGCGGCAAAATCTGAGACAGGGTCATGCTGAGTCGAGTGTACTGTCTTTTGGATCTCTCACCCCTTGGTTGGTTATACTGCTGAGGAGCAGCAGCAGGCTTTGAAATTACCAACGCGTTGACAGCCTGGCGGCGTTCCGGTTTAATTTGTCTTCTGGGACCATAAACAACACTAGCTTCCTTCTTGAAAGGCTTCTTTTCAGTACTCGCGGAGGCACCCTTCTGTATCTTCCCCGACTTGATACCAGCTTCTATCCTCTCACCGGTTAAGATCAAATCTGTAAACCCAGCAGAAGAATTCCCAATCAGGTGATTGAAGAATGGTCCGGACAGGGTCCCTAGGAACATGTCAACAAGTTCACGGTCAGTCAAAGGTGGCTGCACCCTACCAGCCAGGTCTCTCCACTTTTGCACATACTCCTTGAATCCTTCGCCCGTCCTCAGTGACATACCCTGAAGTTGGGTACGCGTGGGAGCGAGGTCAGAATTATACTGATACTGTTTATAAAATGCAGTAGCCAAGTCCACCCAGTTTCGGATACTGGCTCCATCCAGCTGATAGAACCATTCGAGTTGAGCCCCTGAAAGGCTATCCTGGAAGAAATGGATCCACAGGTTCTTGTCTGCAGTGTAAGGTTGGATCTTCCTTACATATGATCTGAGATGCAGTTTAGGGCAAGAAGCCCCATCGTGCTTTTCAAAGGTAGGTGCCTTGAACTTGTGTGGGATCACCACCCCAGAAGATAAACCTAGATCTCCAAAATCCAGCCCCGACACATTTTGAATCTCCATGGCACTTAAACGATCCTCTAGTTGCTTGTACCTGTCTTCAGCAGGAGGGTACTGTTCATCATTGTAATCCGTCTCGTTGTCGGAGACCATAGGACTAGGAGCCCTTCCCCCTTGGGGACTGTCTCTTTCTGCAGAGGAAGTAGCCTGATCAGCCTCATTATGTAGTGCATTCCCAAACCTGCGTCCAGTGTTGAACAACACAGTCCTCTTCTTCTTCTTCTTCTTCAAGAGCAGAGTCTTCAACTCCTGTTGACCCTGGGCTAAGCTCATGACCAGCTCTTGAAACTGGGCGTTCTGGGCCTGGAGGGCCTTGATAGCTTGCTCGGTAGTAGGCTCGGAAGACATGATGATTGAGTGATGAAATAAACAGCGAAGAAGATTAAGCAACCTGTAGAAGAAGGGTACCTGTTATGCATATGATGCATGATATGCTTATTTATGCAATGCATTCAAGGATTTAGAAAATTCAAAATTGTTGCAAACAAAAAGAACGCACGTCATATTAATAAGAAGAAATTTGTCAGTACATAAATGCCCCATGGGCCAAATATTACAAAAAACTTCTCAAGGTAAAAAGACGTTGCGCATCCTCTTTGGTGCGATGTAGGTGTTGAGGGTCTCTTCCTCGTGGAGTCGGCGGGTAAGCTCCAAAACCTTCTTCTCACTGGCGTAGAAGCTGGCTTCAAAAGTGTTCTGTTCCTTCTTGAGTTGGATCCAACTCTTCTGCATCTCCTCCCATGATGTTGGCATGTCAGGATATAGGATGGTGTAGGGAACCTCTCCTTCCTTAACGGGCTCTTTAATCATAGGGAGAACATGAGGGTAAGGCATCATTAGACTCTGGGCTCGGGTTCGTACCCACTTGAGATAAGGCTCAAGAGGGATGGAGTTATTGTGCCCCAGTGTCTTGCTGTCTACCTTGTTAGGCATCCTCCAAGCTCTGATGAATCTTTGGCGAAGTCCTTGCGCATCATTGTCGAAGTCAAAAACTAGGTCAGGAATCAACATGTCATGAGGGCCATCCCTCCGTGCATATCCAAACTGTCTCAAAGCTAGGCAAGGGTTGTAGGTAATGGCTCCTCTAATGCCAAGAAATGGAACATTAGGGAACTCTCCACAACGATCGACGATGATGACATTTTCTCTGGACCGAGAACACCAATGTACATTAGAGTGAGTGAGGGTCATCAACCGTTGTGACCACCTTAAGCCTTGGTCATTCTTCAAAACAGATTGTGGAAGGTGCGAAATAAACCACCTTGCAAGGAGAGGAGTACAACACATGAGAACACCCCTCTTTCTCATTGTTCGTGTGTAAAATGAGTAAAGAATGTCCCCAAGCAACGTTGGTATTGGATTTCTAGATAAGAAGATTTTGACGGCGTTGACATCTATAAGTTGGTCAGGATTTGGGAACAGGACCAACCCATAAATGAGGAGTGCCACAATTTCTTCAAAGGCTTGTAGATCCAATGAATTCCAACACTCTTGTGCCTTCTCAAACAAGAATTTTTCCAAGAAGCCTTTGACACCGCTTCTAGTTTCCCAATGCCCCTTGATGTCAGATGGTTGCAAGTGTAGTGCTTGAGCAACATCTTCAGGCTTTGGTTCTTTTTCCGTACCGTTGTAGGGTAGTTGATTAAGAATAGGAATTCTGAAGAGTTGAGAAAATTCCTCCAAAGTGGGCACCAATTGGTAGTCGGGGAAAGTGAAACAGTGGTGAAGGGGGTCAAAGAACTGGAACAACACCTTTACCATGTCCTCTTCAATGCTGGTGTTGACTAGGCTGAGCAGTCTACCATGTCTTTCACTGAAGGGAGAGCTTTCCGGAATTCTGGATGTGAGCTCCTTGAGTTGAGGAGGGATTCTCACAAGGTTGACTTGGATAGTTTTCCTGCGAAGAATTTCCATGACCTACAAAACAAGAACAAAGATGAAGATCCAGACCCTTGAAATGGTTAGTGAATGCATATGATGCTTTATGATGTTCATGATGCATGCACAAACACATGTACAAGCAATTCACACAAAACCCTAGTTTCAGGCTTGCATGGGGTTTCATAGGTAAGTACCCTCTTGAGTGAAGTTGGCTTAAAAACCTGTTCTATAAATAGTAACCGGGTTCTAAGGAGCTCAATATCATTGGATTGTTTTCCATGTTCATTGTTTTGGTTTAGCCACTTAACTAGCGACCAAAATATTTCAAGAAAACAACCCTCAATGAGTGTAGTATCGAGTATCTACCAACTTCGGACTGCACCAAAGCCGGTCATCTCACTACCCCTAATGAAAGGCCAAGATGGTCAAGTAAGGTTCTAGGTCATTAGTGCTTAGTGACATCACTCAGCGGCCCCGTACTCTCCTTGATTGAACTCAAGGGTTACCGGCACTCACAAATATGTCGCACTAATATAGCTATTGCTTCAACCGTGTCGGTATACCCTGCACAGTTTCCACAACGTATTGCTATCTATGAATGTTTCCCCAAATCCGGGTGTAGGATTTCAAGCCCAAACAAGAGAACCGAGATATAAAGCAATCAAAGCAAACAATTAGTCATGCAAGAGGGTGATCTAAGCCCTAAGGTTACTCCACTTTAAAATTATCCCCAGCAGAGTCGCCAGTTCTGTGATACGGTGGGAGAACTGACTTGAGGTTTTGCGTTTTTGTTTGCACTTGTTCGGTTTAGCAAGAGTCGCCACCGACTTTTTATTTTATCCTAAAGGAAAGGTTAAAAAGCACAGGAAAAAACCTTTGAGATGTTTTCGTGGATTCGGGGGGTAGATTATGAAAAGGGAAGGTGCTAGCACTCTTTTCATCCATGGTTATCCATGGGCTCTTAGTTACTTGTTTTAGATCACTTGCCTTGATTTTCAATTGTGTGAAATGGTGCTTTGTGTGTGTGGTTTTGAAGATGTTTTGAAAAAGATGCCTTGTCTAGGCAACCGTTGTAACAATTCTTTACTCGAATGTTTTACAAAGGTGTTTGTCTTTTTGAAAAGATGTTTCAATGTTTTTGAAAGTTGTTTTGAAAGTTGTGTTGTGGAGTGTGTTTTGAAAGTAGGCAAGTGTGTTTTGCAAGCTTGATCAAGTAACTAAGAGCTATCTACCCTAATTTACTCAAAGATCTTTCTTATGTTTTAACCCTTTTAACAGTGTTGTTTCACCATTGTATTTGGTGAACAACCTTGCGTTAGGATGTTAACGGGACGGGCGCGGGTCATCGTTTAGACCATGAAGGCAATAGTGCCAAGTGTCTTTGGCAATTTTTCTTGAGAGACTATGATCATTTTGCTTAGGCAACAAGATAGCGTCATCGAGGGACTATGATCATTTTGTTTGTTTTTTGTTGTTTTGCCAAAGTACTTGACATGCAAACATGGCCCATTATTGAAGGCAACAAGTGGAGTAACCCTAGGGGTGCAAGTGTGATTGGTGTTGTCCATTTTCATGCTTTGTTATCTTTGAATTAGGTCAAACTATTTGTTATTTGATTTTTGCATACAAAACCCTAAGTCTATCATGGCATATTTAGAAAGCTTTAAAGTGCGGAATTTAAAGTCCTAAATTATTACAATACAATTATGGGATGGGGGGTACAAATGTTCAAATGGGGATATTTAGCAAGAAGTTAAAATCTAAACTATTACAATCCCAATTGAATATACAAAGATTAATTGTACAATAATTAAATAAAATACAATAAATATGCAAGATGCAAAAAATGATTTTTTATATGTATGTAAAAAGTATTTTTCATGTGACAAATAAACAAAAATAAAAAAAAGTTAATTTTTGGGTATTTTTCATGTTTTAGGGCAAAACCCTAATTTTGTAAATAAAATGTATTTATTATTTAATATATACAATGTTTATTAATTATATACAAAAAATAAATAAAAAGGAAGTATATTGTAAAAAAGTGATTTTTGAGGTCAAATATTAATAAAAATAAAAATGTATTATTTTGTATTTTTATCCTAAATATTCTAATAAATATATAAGTATTTATATTATTTACTAAATATATTAAATATATACAAAATAAAATATTTAATATTTACAAAAAAAAAAGTATATTCTTTAGAAAATATTTTCAAAGGATAAAATAAAATAAAATTAGAAAATAAAAATGTATTTGTATTATTTTTAGTATTTTAAATAAAAGTATATATATATTTATTTACATATGAAACTAAATGAAACAAAATAAATACCAAATAAAATGCAAAAAATGTGAGGAAAATATTTTTAGTGTTTTTTCATGTTTGGATAAAAATATAAAATCAAAGTCAAAAAGAAAAAATTAAAAATGAAATATATATCACATAATGGGCCAGGGGGGTGCAAATTGAAAAAAGGGGTGCAAAAAGTAGGACTGACTCAGGCCCAGCCCAAGCCAGTCATCTTCAACCTCCAGACTTGTTTGAAAATGAAAAACGCGCGTTTCCTAACTCCTGATTCCTGGACTTTCAAGCAAAACTCATAACACCAAAAATGTAGAGCATCAAGAGACGAATCCAGACATATAAAAAACTTGACTTAACTCTAAGAAACGAGGGAGAATTTCTTCATCCCCAATTTCTGACCTAAGTTTTTTCTAATGTTCAGGTTCCAAATTCTCTTAACACACACAATATAAATGAAAAGTGAGGATATAGTTAGCTTTAGGGCCATGAGTAGAGCATGTTTCATTCATAAACCTAAGCCTAACTCTTCCTAGATTGAGAGATAGAAGTCCATGTTTTTACCTGTTCAGCTTGAATCGTGTACAACAATGGATGCACTTTCAATGCAATGTGAGGACTTGTACAGCTTGCTTGAAGTTCAGGGATGCTTCTCCAATCTCTAGCTTGCTTTGAAACTGACTGAAACGAGCTATGGAAGTTCACCTGCAAAACTGAAAAATGAAAATGGCATATGGGGTTAGGAGTGTTACAGCTGGTGTTTAGGGCTTGGAACAGTTTCAAGGGATGGTATGGAATGTGTTTGCAAGGTTATTAGCCAAAGTGCACGAGTGGATTGAGTTGTTGACCTCAATCTGCAGCAGATGCCCTGTTTTTGCAAGAGGATGGTGTTTATGTGTTTGAGGAGGTATTGGAGGTGGTTTGGTCGTGTTTCAGACTTGGTTTGATGTTTGGAAAGTGTTCAAGAAGTTTGTTTAGGCTTGTGTTGACAGGAGATGGAAGTTGGTATGTGTTTGCAAGATTTCTTCTATGTGAAGCAAGGAAATGTGAGTTTCTATACAAGCCTGTCCCAAGCCCTAAACTATGTTGCACTTCTTGTTCTTGATCAGAGTGAAATGTGTACACAATGCTAGCCCTCAAGATCTTGCCCATGCCTCTTGGATTTGTTTTTGACATAAAGCCATGCTTTACAAGAATGGATAAAGTGCTTTTTCTAAATATGGCTTAAATTTGTGTGTATTGTCCAAATGAATGAAATAACATCTTGGCACAAAGGATATGCATTTAATTATTGAGTAAGAAAGGGATTAGAGGCCTGTAATCTAGCTTGTACAAGCTGATTTCAAAAATGCAAAGTGTATGAACATGTAAATGGCTCATGAACAAAGTGACTTTTGCCCATATTGACAAATTCGATTCTCCCTAACCACAAGGGTGTTTGAGAAGTTCTTGGACAATTTGGAAAGTTTGGAATGTGTACTACTATCCATATTTGTAATGCAAGTTGAAATTCCAAGTGGAAGCATGTGAAAAGTGGCCATGAAGTTGGGCAAAAATCCTGCCTAAAATAGGTCAAAATTTTTCTAAGTTAAGAATGTTTTGCACCCTTGTTCCAATAATCATAACTTGAGATACAAGCTTCTTTTGAGGAAACTTTGTGAATCAAAGTTGTATATTTTGCAAAGGACTATAACTTTCATGTTTTGAGTTTAGCTTTAATCCATTTGCATCTTGAAGAAAAAATGGGACAAAGTTAGGAAAAAATTAGGAAATTTCATAACTTAGAAAAATTCTAAGTTATGAAATTTTCTCATTTTAAACCCTAATTTGCAATTTTTGGTTTCTTGATGAACAAGTTTCATAATTTGACATGTCTTGATGAAAAATGAATCTTGACACTTGATTTTGACCAAAAAGTCAAAGTTTGACTTTTCAGTATACAGTCAAATTTTGATCAGTTGACTGGAAAATTCATCTGTCAATCTTGTGCATTTGGGATCTTTTGAACTTATTGAACATGTCAAGACAATGCCATTGAGTCCTTGAGTCCATATGTGAGCTTGGTTTGCCATTGGCTAGGTCAAACAGTAAAAAATTGCCTTTGTGCAGTCAAAACCCTAAAAATGACCATTTTGCCTTTTTGGTGATCTGATCAAATTTCTTGTGGATTTGTGATCCAAACTTGATCAAATGGTCAATATGAGTTCATAATGTTGATGTGGGTTAAAAATCATGAGGTTTGACTGTCAATTGACCACAGTTGACTTTTTCCCCCAATACAGCTGATTTCTAGGTCAACTGTCCAATTGACTGGGCAAAGATTGAAATCAAGACTTGAAACTTGGTATGGATAAACTTGTGAGTCCAATATGAAGCATGAAAGTCACTTTGGGCATTTTAGGTCAAAACATCTTTGTGCAAACTCAAACCCTGATTTGGGTCAACAGTGCAAGGAGGAGTCTTGAGCAGAGCAAACCCTAGCCTGATCTTGAGCTCCAAGGGTCTTGTGGTGAGAAAATATTGATGAAATGGGAAATACCTCATTAATTAATTCAATAAAAATATTTTTGAGATCCTCAATCCATCTATCAAGTTTCAACAAGAGCTGAATTCAATTGAAACTTAAGGAAAATTGGTTTTTGGAATTAAATCAAATAAGTGAATTACCAAAACCCTAATTATTTAGAAAATAAACTCAATTATTGATTAATCAAGTTCCTATTCTAAATAAGTCAAACTAAAATCATACACAAATAATGAAAACTCCATGGATCAGAAAACTTATTTTTCCATATTTTTTTGCATTAAGGAAAAGTCAGAAATAAAATCAAAATTTAAACCATTAAACAATTAAACAAATATTCACATTTTAAAACAAAATTCTAATCAAAATTCAGAAAAATATTCAACCAAAATTATATTCAAATATTAGAATTAAAAATAATCTTCTATGATTTTTTGTGGAATTTTTGGATCAAGAGAAATATCAAAATAAAATCAAATGTCAAACAAACAATTAATTGGTCACACGAATTTTAAAACCAATCAAAATATTTTCAAAAATTCTGAAAAAAGTTCAGAAGGTCAAAAATATTATTTTTAGGTTTCATGAACTTTTTTAGAATTTTTCATCAAGTTTTGATCAAGAAATAAAATAAGGGAAGATCAAGTTATAAAACAATATTCAAATAATTTAAAATTCAAAAGGACCAATGGAATTGCGCCACCACATTATCTTTAACCTCCATCCTTAGCCAGGAACGTGCGAAATGCTGAAGCTAGGGCTCAATGTTCAGACTATCACTACATGCTCATTTCTAAATCGTTTTCACCAAATCAAGCGTAAATTAAAGCTAAATTAACAAGTTATATCATGATGTTCACAAATTTTCATATAGAACCAAGATTAGAGAGAAATAAGCATGAGAAAACAACACAAAATACTGAAACACACGAGTTACAGAAATCTTTAATGCACGATTCAAGCTTCAACAAGGCATCAAATATACATTAGACCTAAAGTCTGGCCAGCTAAACCACAATACACATGATTTACATCATTAATTCAAGCTTAATCATAAGAATCGAAGTCCATGAAAAACCTACCTGAAGGCAAAAGCAATCTACTGACTCCTTCACTCCAATTTCAAACCAAGCCTAAATCTACAATCCTTAGCACTTGGAGAAGAGAATGTAAGAAGAATCACTCCAAACGCACAATCAAACTTGGAGAATCGAAGAAATGGATTTTTGAGAGAAAAAAGTAATTTCAGATATAACCTTCCTCCAGCCTTTCATTCCTCTCTTTCTCCTTCTTCCCCTTTTGAATGAACAATGCAGTGTTTATATAAAGCGTTTAGAGTGAGGGAAATAGGGTCATAACTCATATAAATCTGTTGGGGGGCAATTTGGCCAAAACAGGTAAATGGAAATGTGAGATCATGTGCTTGCATTTTATTTGTTTACTTGGCTTTTTATGTTGCGTTTTAATAAACTATGAGTTGTATGAGTGAGGCAAACAAAGCGCAAGGGGTGAGGTGCCAAGGATTGCACATGGGACTGATTTGCTTGTGATGAAAGTTACCAATTTTGGAAAAAATGCAGAAAGCGTGGGGAGGAAAGGAAAGTGTGGTTGTTTGGACAAAAGGAGTAAGAAACGAAGTGTGTGGTTTGTGCCAAGCATGTGCAATATCACCCTGAAACCAAACATAATTGAAGGATGTACAAAATCTACAACTTGCATGACCCACGTGTGCACCAAGAGTCAGTTGATTCCTAAATGAGGCCATAGAAAATTGACTCGTGCGTTCTCAAATTTTCCTTGAGCCAATTAAAGAACATATTCTAAGGTTTGAAAGAAGTGATGGAGGGATGAGCAAGATATGAGGCTTAGGATTCCTGGGCAAATCCAACCAACTTTCCCAAAACTGCATGCGCTGGCCTACCCAGGATAACACTTCGATTGGTCCAAATTAAGAGCATCAATGAGGTTTCAACAAACCTATAAGGCGACACTTTGAATGTCTAAATGAAGAGAGAAAAGTGAGGCTTCGACTAGCCTTCAAGATAATGTATCAAATGTCCAAGAAAAGAGAGAAAAGTGAGGCTTCAACTAGCCTTCAAGATAATGCTTCGAATGTCCAAACGAAGAGAGACAAAGTAGGAAGCCAAAGGCTTCGACCCGCCCACAAAGCCACTTCGAATGGTCCAAACTGTAGGACACTAAAAAGAGCAAAAGGAAGCTTTGACCATCCCTCTAGATAACACTTCAAACTGTCCAAACGAAGAGAGAAGAAATGAGGCTTCGACCATCCCACAAAGCCACTTCGAATGGTCCAAATTGTAGGAAACTAAAAAGAGCAAAAGGAAGCTTCGACCAGCCCTCTAGATAACACTTCAAACTGTTCAATCGAAGAGATAAGAAATGAGGCTTCGACCAGCCCAAGGTACCACTTCGAATGGTCCAAACTGAAGAAAGATGAATGAGGCTTCGACCAGCCCACATTATGACACCTCAATTAGTTCAATCGAAGAGAGAAAAATAAGGCTTTGACCAACCCACAAATTCACACTTCGAATGGTACAAACTGAGGAAAATCAAAGGGAGCACAAGGAGGCTTCGACCAGCCCATAAATCCAACTTGAATGTTCCAAGCTAAAGGAAATCAGAGAGAGCCACTCGAATCCAATTTCAGCACCCAACTTCCTCAAACCACAACTCTTTCGAATTTAAATCAAATTGATTGATTCCAAGTTCAATGAGAACTTTCATAGTCCCCTTCAAAATGCATGAGGCACATTTTTGAATTATGCCTCGAACCAAAAGATATAGGCATGTTACCAACTATTTGATGAATTGCCTAGGCCAAATGCCTTGCCTTGCCTGGCCAAACGCCCAAGGTGCCTCAACAAATGCCCAACTTGCCTTAAACTTCAAAGGCTCATAACTTTCGATTTTGAGTATGAAGTGTGTTTTTTTGTCCTCTGTGGTCCCTTATAGATCTTTTTCCCTTCTTTAATTTGCAAAAAGAACCACCAAAATCCCCTGAAAAATAAGAAAGTTATGCCCTTGCAAAGTCAGGCCAAAAATCAAGGACACTTAGTGAAATTTTCAATCACCAAGATAACTTTAAACCCAAGTAACCTCTCAAACTTGTAATTCTCATCAAAATAAATCATCAATGGTCATCCCACATGAAAATAAATGTCAAATGCTTCATGTTGACCAAAATTCCACTTGGTCAACTTTGATTTTGTTGACTTTGAGTAAAATGACTATTTTTCCCTTTTGATTCAATTGAACCACTTTTCTTCAAAATTAGTGAACCAAAAATTCAAACATATGAGATTTCAAACACCTAGAGGCTATGGCAAGAGTTTCCCACTCAAAATTCCAAAGAATCTCTGATTAAAACTCCAACCCTAATTTTGCACTCTACATTAGGAGATAACTGGTCAAACTTCAAACCCCTAATTCCTCTGGGCATCAAGAGAGGCTTTTTGAACAAAACTGATTCCAATGATGATAAAAGAATGATGCTTCAATACTTGTCTCATTTAGACCCTAATAACTCCAACTTGGGTAAAACCCTAATTTTGACTGATGTATCAAAAAGGAAGTGGTTCTCCTTATAAACGACACAATACTCAATCTTCTAATAATCCAATGAGGTGGATGAGATATCTTGAGATACGTGACACATTTGGGCTTGAAATATCTAGAGGTATAGATAATAAGGCTCTCCTTGATCAACTTGTCAATATAATCAATCCTCTAAAGCTTGAGGGAGGCTTGATAAACCAAAATACCTTGATCCCTACACCATGTATGAATGTAATGCAATATGATGTTTATGATGAAACATAAACCTAAATCAAGAGGGTAAATTTTGGGGTGCAACAGTCAGTATCATAGCTCCGCCAAAAAATATTTTCCTGATTACAAATGGCCCTTCGTAAGTGGGAGTCCATTTGCCCCTAGGATCACCCTTCGGTGGAATGATGCACTTTATTACCAAGTCACTAGCCTGATATACCCGATGTTTGATTTTATTATTGAATGTCTTGATCATGCATTTCTGGTACATCTGACCTTGACAAACATCCACAAGCCTATTTTCATCAATTATATTTAATTGATTCAACCTGGTCTGAATCCACCCGTCTTCGTCTAAGTCTGCATCTTTCATGATCCTTAGAGAAGGAATCTGAATCTCGACAGGTAGGACAACTTCCATACCATAAACCAGAGAGAATGGGGTTTCCCCAGTTGATGTTCTGGTCGAAGTGCGGTAGCCATGAAAAGAAAACGGTAACATCTTGTGCCAATATTTGTATGTCACAACAATCTTCTGTCTGATCTTCTTTATGTATTTATTGGTGGCTTCCATTGCGCCATTCATCTTAGGTCGATACAAAGAAGAGTTATGATGCTTGATCTTGAACTGCAAGCAGAGCTTAACGATCATTGTATTATTGAGATTGGTACCAGTGTCTATGATAATCCTCTCGGGTATGCCATACCAACAGATCAGGTTATGTTTGATGAACCGGACGACCACATTCTTGGTAACAGAGGCGAACGAAGCTGCTTCAACCCATTTTGTAAAGTAATCAATGGAGAGAGGATGAAGTGATATCTATTAGAGGCAGTAGGCTTGATTTCTCTGATCATATCAATGCCCCACATTACAAATGCCCAAGGAGCAGTCATGACATTCAAAGGTACTGGAGGCACATGAACTTTATCAGCATAAATTTGGAATTTATGACAAGTTCTCGAGTGGTGGTAACAGTCAGTTTCCGTAGTCGACCAATAGTAACCAGCTCTTAAGATATTTTTAGCCATAGTATGCCCACTGGAATGAGTACTGAAGACACCTTCGTGCATATATTACATAATTTCTTCTGCTTCTTTCTTGTCCACACAATGAAGTAGAGTCGAATCATGATTGCGTTTGTGTAGAATTCCATTTCTCAGGAAGAACATCTCCGAGAACCTCCATAGGAACTTATTGTCATTGGTGGATTCCCCCTCTGGGTATTCTTCAGCTTCAAGGTACCTTTTCACCTCATGAAACCAAGGTTTTTCCTCTACTCCATCAGTGTCAATTTCACAGTAGTGTGCCGATTCGTTGAATCTTTCAATGGTAATCCTAGGATCCTCATTGTCCCATATGACCTTGAACATGGATGACATGGTAGCCAAGGCATCTGCCAACTGATTTTCTTCTATTGATATGTGCTCAAAGGTAATCGCTTCGAAATACGAGATCAAAGTTAACACATGCTCTTTAGAAGGAATGAGATTCGGGTGTTTCGTATCCTAATCTCCCTTAACCTGACTGACCACCAAGGATGAGTCTCCATACACGCTTAATGATGGGTTTGATCTGTAACGTATAGCCTAAATGTAGTACTGCAAGTGTACAGCCTATCGAAGTAATATATAAGATTATCGAACCACATAGACCAATTGTCAATCTATCAACTCTATTGCTAAGGTGCTTATCTAAGGTGAACAAGAATATTGATGTGAGTGCAGTGCACAAAGTAAATGAGCGAGGTAAATAACAGTTTAAAAGACAGGTTGGAATGTAAATCATGCAATCAGATATTGGTCCGGTCATGCGTAGATGAACCTACTTATGGGGCAGTATTTTCTATTGATAGCAAAGAATCAATTTAACGGGAACTTGTAGCTTTTGACTACTAAGAACCGAGTTTACTCTTTAAATTAAATTCCTTTATTGTCACATATAAAGGGTGCCTTCCGCGTTAAAGAGGTAAACCTATTTTTAAGAAATTGATAGTTTTGACTTAACAGAAAAGTGATTTTACTTGGAAAGATTAACTTAAAGAGACTTTTGGCTTTTGACCAAGAGTCAGATTTCAAACCTACAAACGCGTCCAAAAATAGTTTCAAAATTGTTTTCTAAAAAGGTCAATGATTCCTATTTAACCAATCAACGGCTTTCGCTCTTTTCGTTTGGTTAAATAATAATCAAGTCGTATCATTAGTTTGGACAGCTTTCGATCTTACCCAATAAACATTTAAACATAATTGACTTAAGTTAGAAGCAAAACATCCCCAGAGTATTTTCACTAGCATGATAATTGGAACACGACCATGATGACAATCATTACATCCTAACCTTTATAGTTTAGCCAGACATAATAAGTGCGAGTCTATAAAACGTGTAGACTATGGTAAGAGCATTTAAAGTCTATAAAACGTGTAGACTATGGTAAGAGCATTTAAAGTCTATAAAACGTGTAGACTATGGTAAGAGCATTTAAAGTCTATAAAACGTGTAGACTATGGTAAGAGCATTTAAAGTCTATAAAACGTGTAGACTATGGTAAGAGCAATTAAATAAAGAAATGCAATAAAATAGAACCTTGCTCCAGTCGGAGACTTGAATCTGATACAAATCTACGGAAAGGTAAGGCTGGTATGATGAACTTCAACCAAAGTGCTCCAAGACTCGATTACAACTCAATCTACACCGCAATAACTCCCCGATGTGAAGAGATTATCACTTTACAGAAACTGATAGTATATGGCTTAAGATTGTACTAAGCTTGGATGAAACTAAAGAATGAAAATCGAAAACTATTTATAGAGGATCCTTGAGGTGCGTAAAGACCAGCATGCCCCTTAACTTCTTTTGAGCGGGAACATTTTTGTGAAGGCCGCGGGCGCGGTGGGGGTGGCCGCGGGCGCGGTGGCTGGAACTACCACATCATGGGAACGTGGCAGTTGATCTCTGGGTGAAAGTGGGCCACGTCATCGCGTTCCCTGTAGCCAGCGCGGCGCTGAACGCCATAAGTGCAGAATATCTTGAAAAACCCTAATTTCTTGGCGTTTTGGCTCGTTTCTTCACAGAAGGCTCTGAAATGACAAGAATCCTGAAAACAAAGGAAAAAGGAACATAATACGAGAAAATGACAATAAAAACTAAGGAAAACATGTGATATTTGAGTCAGAAACATAGTGCGATTCAGTGCGATCAAATCCTCCTACGCTTAGACCTTTGCTTGTCCTCAAGCAACAACTCTTAGAAGTAGATGAAAGAAAATTATGGTGTACACAGGTTTTGGGCAAAGAGGGCTTCTAAGTCCGAGTAAGGGTGTGTTGTCAGGCACTAACTATCTGAATCAAGGGTATCGTAATTACACTACTCGCAGAAATGCGGACATAAACCTCATAAGTATACAGATCGATCCTAATATCCTTACTATGCTAAGACTTCCTTTTTTACGAGGTCCTTTTTCATTCAGGCGCAATCACATTAAGCCCGTTATCCGTACATACTCATGGTGTAGTGACCGGTTAGTGACTCTGATCTCAAGTGATGGGATTCTGGTACAAGAGTTGGTTTAATCCCTTTTTATTTTACCCATTTGCAGTTGCGGGGGATCGGACCGTAGTCCGCCCTACCAAGTCCAGCACCAGATACCTCTGAACCAACTACAACGGATATGCCTTATATATTTTTTTTCTTTGCTTTTGTTAGTGCTTACAACTTTCTTGAGTTGAGTAATCTTTGTGAGGATCACCCAACTCGTAGTCGTATTCATACTTTATTTTATAATTTTTAAGGCAAAATAGAGATCATCCACTTATATTCATCGATCCCATACTTAGAGCATGCTTAGGCCGGAGCTGACTGCTAAGATAAACTACTTGAAGACCTATTTGTACAGTTTTATTCAAAATCATAGCATATTGGGGAGAAAGGATCTAATCTAAATGTTCAAAAAGGCTTACGGTGTAAAAACGATAACGAATTTTTCAAAAAGTGAGTGTCCAAGAAATAGACCCTATCTAGGACCTGTCTCATAGCCCAAATCCTTAAAAACAACCATAAATCTTTGAAAAAGAAAAATTTTGTAAGGCTAAAAGGTGGGGGAAATGAAAGGGTACACTACGCAGAAAGACTCGCCTATCACATGCATTTTATTAACTACGAATATAACATACCTAAAAGGAAAAATGCGGAAGGGAAATAAAAGCAGGAAAAACGGAAAATAAAAGCGGAAAATAAAAGCGATAAATGCTCCTCCCACACTTAAATCAGACATTGTCCTCAATGTTCCAAAATAAGGTAGGAGGAGGTACCTGAAAACACTAGTGGGGGCCACTAGGACCTTCACCATCCTGGTTGGTACGACCGGAACGGCGGCTACGGCTGCGACAGCGGCTATCTCGGTCCAAAACAAGCTGCTCCAATCTCTCTGACAAGGCGGCATTTGCAGCTTGTAGCTCTTGGGTCCTACCAATGAGGGTGCCTTGGGTTGCCTCCATCAATTGGAAGTGACGAGCGTATGTGGTCTGGCGTAGGTGCTGTTCTCTCTAGAAAGCCAGCTGACTTTCCATAATAGTGCGCAGAGAGCTAGCATTTTGTTCTTGGGATGCTTGCATGAAGGCCATGTTATCGGCCGCCTGTTGCTGCAAGGTAGCAAGGAGGGTGTCCCTCTGGGCCTCTCGGGCCATATGCTCACGCCACATGTCCTCAGTGACATGGAAACTAGGAGCTGTACCTGCATGTGGGTTAGAAGTAGATGGTGTCGTGTGTGGTGGTGAAAAATGGGGTGGTTCCTCTGTTTGGAAATCGTACTCATCATCAGTGTTGTTACCCTTATTGAAAGGTAGATTTGGGGGCAACAGACCAATAAAAGCAGGAGCGTTGAGATCGTAGGTCCAGTTACGCTCAAATCTAATATCAGTACGACGGGTGCAAGGAATAACAACACTGGGTACAGCAGCACCTCCAACCATGAGGAAGTAACCACCTTCCTTCCTCGTCTTGCATAAACGCATATCCCTGAAAATTTTAAGATTTGCAATACGAGGAGGAAGTTTCTCAAGGGTGGCAAGTTCCGTATCCAATCCTATGGCACGGGAAATAGTAGTAATCATTCCACCAAAGGAAATCGGCCCACCTTTTCTTAAAACATGGTGCATGTGGGCAATCATGAATGGGACGGGATTAACTT
Source organism: Vicia faba (assembly GCA_948472305.1). Lineage (NCBI taxonomy): Eukaryota > Viridiplantae > Streptophyta > Magnoliopsida > Fabales > Fabaceae > Vicia > Vicia faba. Next base: position 429,078,088 of record OX451736.1, on the reverse strand, counting down.
TGGTGTCTGTGAGGCAGCTCTGCATGATAATTAATTCTTTAGCATTCACCTTGTTTGGGTTTTCCCGAGCAAAGATGGTGGATGCTAAAAGAAATCTAAAGACACGAAGGGCAGGATTGTGGATGTGAGAAGCAAGTAGGCCATCAAAAGATGTTGCATTTTGTTTAGTAATTCTGGCCCAAAATGCTTCAAATGCCCAATCCGTGTCTAAAGGTGCTTCACAAATGGCACCATCCCCATAAGGCCATCCTAACATGGCGGCTAGACCGTCAGTGGAGTAGTCATATTCAACATTAAACATTCTAAATTTGACTCCACCTACGGTGCCAGCAGTGTTAGGAGAGACGTTATAAATTAAAGAACTTAAAAATTCGAACGTCAGCCTAGGGTAGGTTGGTGCTTGAGTAGCAAAAATATCATGCATGCCTATTTTGTCGAGAAGGAAAAATACAATGTGGTATATACCTAATGAATATAGACAGTTTTCATCGATATACCTGGTAGGGTGTATTGGTGTTGTCAGCAATTTCTCAAGCCGCTTTTGTTGTCTTTCTCCGGCTTGGCCACCTCGCAAAATGTAACCGTGATACTCCATAGGATTTTCTTGTTGATGAATAAAGAGAAGGAATGGGAGGTAGAAGTAATGAAGGTGTGAGGAAAAAAATAAAATAGTGGGGGTATTTATAGGTAGGGAAGAAAAAAAATGGTGGTTGTAAATATTTAAGATGGAAATAATGGGAATAAATGTAGTGGGGTTGGTATGGGTAATAAAGGAAGTTATGGTGGGTTAAGAATGGAAGAAAATGGGATTGGAAATGGAAAAAGTGGTAAAATGGGGGGAAAAACGAGCAACTAGCCGTTAGGTGACCGTTGCGTCACCGCGGGCGCGGCAGGGCTTACCGCGGGCGCGGTGAGGTCGAGGCAAGTTGGGCCGGTCTGGCTTCCTTTCCATTGGGCTTTTCCTTCCTTGCCATTAGCTTCAATTTTTGGAGGTGTACCTATTTTTCTTATGAATGTGCATATATGTATGTGAATACATATATACATGTATATTTATTTATTTTTATATTAAAATTATGGTGACCAGAAAAACAAAAACATTAGTAAATGAATGAAACACATGCATATATATATATCGGGTCACCAAAATAATTATTAATAATGCAGGAAATAGATAATGAAAAATAAAAATGAGTCTGAAAAGGAAATCAACATAATACTAATAATACTGGAACTAGATATCTTGTGAACAACACAGATCTATTGCCAACCGGTAGGATGCTCTGCAGGAGTGTCTGGGCCACGCAGCTCAGTCAGCTGGCGTCGAATCTCTGCCACCTCGTGAGCTAATTCATCTAACTCACCAGCAAAGGTAACATCATTCACTTCCAACTGCAAATGAAGGTCAGCCACCTCATTGCGGAGAGTGGTTATCTCAGTGCGCATAGCAGTCAACATAGTGCGAATATCAGGTTCCTGCAAGCTGAGGTTATTAGTAAGAACAGTAGTGTGTGTAACCTCGGGTCGGGATGTGTGATCTGGAGTGGAGTCCTCGGGAGCAGGAGTGTAGTCTTGAGTGGGATCTTCGGAAGCAGGGGTGTATTTCGGAGTGAGATCTTCGGAAGCAGGAGTGTATTCTGGAGTGTACTCTGATATCTCACCCCAACCTTCTACAGAATAGTTCCAATTAGCAGGGTTGGAAACACAAGTCATCTGAGGGTCTGGCATTGTGAAGGTGTAAACTTTCTTGTCATCGATGAGCAATCTGTACCGATATGGGTGGAAAGAGGCCCTCCTCATGAGCCCACGATCCATGCAAAAGTCTAAATCCAGAAAAGTATATCCACAGTATGGGGTCAGCTGTGCTATCATACTGTCCAAACCCAAAGCAGAAGCTATCTGTGTCACATTCCCTCCGGAATGAATGAGCCCTACAGTGGATCGAGCAGTCTACTCGAGACTCTCTATCAGAAAACCTCCACTAGCTATAGGTCTGGACTGACTGGCACAGTATAGGAAAAGGATCTCCTCAGTGGTGACCAAGTGGTCACAGTAACTCCTCCCAAAGAAAGTGTGGCACAGAACCATCTCGAAGTATCGGAAAGCCGGGTTATGGATCTTCCGGGACAGTTGGGTAGAGGGGTCAAGGCTGGCTCTATCAGTAATGTCCTGCCAAAATTTATCAATATCTCTGTCCATGTAGTAACTCAATGGAAACTCAGTGATAGCGGTCGGTCCAGTTTGGAAACCAAGCAAATCCCCAAATTCTTTGGTAGTCAGGGTATACTCGGTACCAAACAATCTGAAACTTAGGCATCCTCGCTCATCTCCTTCACCCACCCGTGGGTTATAATCCATAGAGCTAAGAAACTCCAGAGTAAGGTTTCTGTAGGTTTTGTGGACATCATCAGCATAAGAATCCCAACCAAGTTGGTTGCATAGATACCTAATACTTGGCTCAATCCCGAGTTCCTCCATGCAGCTCTGATCGGGGTACCTAGTGGGTACCATAGGTCTAGCAGATAAGGTAGCAAATCGGGCTTTTTGTGCTTCATCTCTGAAAATCACAACCATACCATCGGGGTAATGCATTTTGAAAATATAAACACAAGAAATTAGTCCAGATAAAATATATAAATTACTAAAATAAAATAAAATAAAATAAAGAATAAACCATGGGTTGCCTCCCATGCAGCGCTTGTTTAACGTCTTTAGCTTGACGATTAGATCTTACTTTATGTGGGTATTGGTGGGTCTATAAGAATATGACTAGAGTAGTCAACAGGCAAATCACCTCCTTTGTATAGCTTCAGTCTTTGTCCATTTACCACAAATGGAGCGCATGAATTGTTTTTGATTTCTACTGCTCCAGACTTTAGAACTTTTGATACTTCAAATGGACCTGTCCATCTTGAACGAAGCTTACCAGGAAAAAGTCGTAACCTTGAGTTAAATAGGAGAACAGGGTCACCAATGTTGAAATATTTCTTGATGATTTTTTTATCATGCCACATCTTGGTTCTTTCCTTATATATGATGGCATTCTCATAGGCATTCAAGCGAAGCTCTTCCAGCTTGTGAATGTCCAGGATACGTTTTTCTCCGGCTTTTAGGTAATCTAGATTCAAGGATTTAATGGCCCAATAGGCTTTATGTTCTAGTTCGAAGGGTAAATGACAGGACTTTCCATAAACCAATTGATAAGGAGTTGTTCCAATAGGGGTTTTATAAGCCGTTCTATAAGCCCATAAGGCGTCTTTAAGTTTTCCAGACCAGTCTTTTCTGGATAATGATACGGTTTTTTCTAGGATCTGCTTAATCTCCCTATTCGATACTTCTACTTGGCCACTTGTTTGCGGGTGATATGGTGTTGCTACTCTGTGTTTTACTCCGTATTTGCTTAGAAGCTTGTCAAATATCTTAGATATAAAATACGATCCTCCATCACTTATGACTAACCTCGGGGTTCCAAACCTAGGAAAAATAATATTCTTAAACAGTTTGATAACTACCTTGGTATCGTTTGTGGGTGATGCAACAGCTTCTATCCACTTTGAGACATAATCGACAGCTACTAGGATATACTTGTTACCCATTGAGGAAGGAAAAGGTCCCATGAAATCTATACCCCAGACATCAAATATTTCCACTTCTTGGATGTTACTTAAAGGCATTTCATCACGTCTTGAGATGTTCCCAGTGCGTTGGCATCAGTCACATTTTGTAATGTAAGTGTGGACATCGCGCCATACAGTAGGCCAATAAAAACCTGCTTGAAATATTTTGGCGCATGTTTTAGATGTGCTTGCATGTCCACCATAAGGTGAAGCATGACAATGTTTAATGACGTTGCCTACTTCTTCTTCCGGCACACATCGTCTAAATATATTATCTATTCCTCTTTTGAATAGGAGGGGTTCATCCCAAAAGAAGTGTTTAACATCTCTAAAAAACTTCTTCTTCTGTTGGTAGCTTAAGTCAGGGGGTATGATATCAGCGGCCAAATAATTCACAATATCTGCGTACCATGGTATGTTGTTCATGTTTGAGATTTCCTCATAGGTCTCTTCTTCAGTTGAGTTTATCCCAGCTATTAATCTTTCATAAGTAGAGTGATCGTCTATAGGTATAAGTTCAGGTTTAAGGTGTTCTAACCTAGAGAGATGATCAGCTACTAAGTTTTCAGCTCCTTTTTTATCCTTAATATCCAAGTCAAATTCTTGGAGTAAAAGTACCCATCTGAGCAATCTAGGCTTAGCGTCTTTCTTACTTAACAAGTACCGGATTGCTGCATGATCTGTGTATACTATTATTTTTGCTCCCACCAAATAAGATCGAAATTTATCAATAGCAAAAACTACGGCTAGCAATTCCTTTTCTGTGGTTGTATAATTTAGCTGGGCAGCGTCTAGTGTTCTACTAGCGTAGTAAATTGCATGCAGTTTCTTGTCTTTTCTTTGCCCTAGTACAGCTCCTACAGCGAAATCACTAGCATCGCACATGATTTCAAAGGGTTGTGTCCAATCAGGTGGTCTTATGATAGGTGCTGAAATAAGAGCTTGCTTTAAAACTTCAAAGGCCTCAAGACATTTTTGGTCGAGTTCAAACTCGACATCCTTCATCAATAAGTTAGTTAAAGGTTTTGTTATTCCGGAAAAATTCTTGATGAAACATCGGTAGAACCCGGCATGTCCTAGAAAACTTCTTACTTCCCTAACGGTCTTAGGTGGGTTTAGGTTCTCTATAACTTCTATCTTGGCCTTATCGACTTCTATACCTCTTTCAGAAATAATGTGTCCCAAGACTATCCCTTCATTTACCATAAAGTGGCACTTTTCCCAATTCAACACAAGGTTTACTTCCACACATCTTTTTAAGATTTTCTCTAAGTTCGAGAGGCAGTTTTTGAAATCAAACCCACACACTGAAAAATCGTCCATAAATACTTCCATAATTCCATCTAGGTAGTCTGCGAAAATTGACATCATACAACGTTGGAAAGTGGCAGGTGCATTACAGAGTCCAAAGGGCATTCGTCTATAAGCGAATGTTCCATAAGGGCAGGTAAATGTGGTTTTTTCTTGGTCCTCTGGGTGAATAGGGATTTGGAAAAACCCCGAATACCCATCAAGATAGCAGAAACATGAGTGTCTTGCTAGACGTTCAAGCATCTGATCTATAAATGGGAGAGGGAAATGGTCTTTTCTCGTTGCCTTATTCAACTTTCTGTAATCAATACACATACGCCATCCTCCTTCTGTTCGTTTTGCCACATGCTCACCTTTCTCATTTTTCAGAACGGTGATACCTCCTTTCTTGGGTACCACATGGACTGGGCTTACCCATTCACTATCCGAAATTTGGTATATGATACCAGCTTCTAATAACTTAAGAACTTCTTTCTTGACTACATCACTCATGATAGGGTTTATTCTTCTTTGATGTTCTCTTGAGGGTTTTGAATCTTCTTCTAGCATAATCTGATGCATGCATACGGATGGGCTTATACCTCTTAAATCTGAAACTTTATACCCTAAAGCTGAGGGATATTTTCGCAAGGTATCTAAGAGTTGATTTGTTTCTATTTGGTTTAGAGCGGCGCTAATTATAACAGGTCTATTCATCTCCTCATCCAAAAACTCATATCTTAGATTCTTGGGTAGGTCCTTAAGTTCTATAGTGGTTTTCTCAGTACGCGGCATAAGGTCAGGGGTAAGAGCTAAGCATTCGAAAAGGTTGTCGTCAATGTACGGTTCAATATTCTTAAATCCGTCATCCTCTAAAATAGGGGTTGATGGTAATCTGATTAAAAATTCGTTTTGTTTGAGCTCATTTACACATTCATCAATGACGTCGATGGCATAACACGCATCTCCTATCACTGGTGCCATTAGAAATTTTGATAAAATGAACTCAATCTTTTCATCTCCTACCTCGAAAGTCAGTTTCCCTTTCTTAACATCTATTATAGCTCCGACGGTCGATAGGAAGGGTCTTCCTAAGAGGATTGGGATGTCTTCATCTTCTTTAATATCCATTACGACGAAGTCGGTCGGAATGTACAACTGACCAATTTTGACAGGTATGTCTTCTAAAATACCCATGGGATATTTGACAGATCTATCAGCTAGTTGTAAGGACATCTTAGTAGGTTGAAGTTCTCCTAATTTTAACCTCTTACAGACGGCCAGAGGCATCAGACTTACGCTTGCTCCTAGGTCTAAAAATGCTTTGTCTATCATATGGTTACCTAGGATGCAAGGGATAGAAAAACTTCTAGGGTCTTTATCTTTCTTGGCGAGTTTATTTTCGGATATAGAATGACATTCTAAAGGCTTGGGATCATCGAGTCGCCATTTATTGGTCAAAATATCTTTCAAAAACTTAGCATATGATGGTATCTGGGTTATAGCTTCAGTAAAAGGAATCTCAACATGGAGTTTCTCTATTACCTTAATAAACTTTTGGTACTGGTTTTCTACTTTGGTGTTTTTCAGCCTCTGTGGGAACGGAATAGGTGGTTTATAAGGTTGTTGAGTGTTATTCCCTACTTCTGGTTTTGATTGCTTTTCTGGTTTCTCTGGTTCCTCTACCTGGTCTTTAGGTGTAGCATCTTCCATAGGTTTTTCTGATGTGCTTAAGTTAGGATTTCTAGGCCCTTCATAAGCAGTTCCACTTCTTAAGGTGATAGAATTTGCTTGCCCTTTTGGATTTGGTTGAGTTTGTCCAGGGAATTGTCCTCCAAGTGCAACTTGTACAGAGGTGTTTTGTGCTACTTGGGAAATCTGAGTCTCAAGCATTTTGGTGTGGGTTATTATCTGGTCAAACTTGGTTGCCAGTTGAGTAACTAGTTCGTTCGTGTGAATGTGTTGGTTCATAAACTCCTTATTTTGCTGAGTTTGAGTCTGAATAAAGGTGTCTATGGTTTCTTTAAGGTTTGGTCTTGGGGGCACTATTTGCATAGGTTGGTTTTGTTTTTGCGTTTGGAATCCTTGAGGTCTCGAAGGTCCGGGATTTTGGATAGGGTTATTGTTTTTGTAAGAGAAATTCGGGTGGTTCCTCCATCCAGGATTGTAGGTATTCGAGAAAGGGTTCCCTTGGGTATAGTTAACTTGGTCCGAGCTAGATTCGTTCAAAAGGTTACAGTCAACGGTTTGATGTCCTTGAGTTCCACAGAGTTCGCATTCCGATTGGATTGCTGCTACTGTGGTTGGGTTTTGAGACATGTTCTCGACTCTCAAAGCTAGGGCGTCCATTTTGGCATTAATCATGTCCATGCAACTTACCTCATGCTTTCCTCCATGGCTCTCCTTTTTCTCTACTGTCGCTCGTTCTAATCCCCACTGGGCATGGTTTTGGGCCATGTCCTCTATTAGGGCACAAGCGTCAGGGTAAGGTTTGTTCATCA